>LIAE01008627.1:32334-56371 GCA_002287525.1 Diploscapter pachys | reverse complement strand
ACAGCAATAGTGTACATCTACACCCAGAGGAAGTCAAGCGATTATTAACCGTGTTCGCACAGAATAGATTGAATGCGTGAAGGCGTATTTGTTTCAGTTGAATGGCTAATTTTACTAGACTTACTCTTTGGGAAATCGAAGGAAGACACGATGGCACGGCAAGTGAATCAGGTCTTTCGAATCAGGGAGAGAGGGAGGATTCAGGAATTGGCAGATCTAATTTGGGCAGGCTAATCAATGCGCAGAAATCCGATTTGGAAAGAATCCGCAAATCGCAAAGAGCATCCAAAAACACGCGACAGGGAGGAATTACGCGCAAATGATCAATGAATCGGATGACGAGATTGGCAAGGAAGTGAAATGAAGAGTAGGCAAAAATTTGGTAGTGATTTTGGAGAAAATTATGAGAAAGAATGTCGAATGGTTAGAATGAAGCCTTTTGAATTTAGAATTCTGTCAGGTAGGTGAAAGTTGACGTTTATCTCGTTTGTTTTCGAAACTTTATTTAATGCAATTGTATCTAGTTTAGATCGTGATAATAATGACCAGAATTAGTTTCAAAGCCAGGTTTGAGTTAGAATTTTTAATTATGGTAATTGATACAAAATAGGAGATTTTTCATTAGCGAAATTGACATTGCTCATCACGAATGATGCCAAATGCTGAATTTTGTCGAAACAATAGGCAACTAAAAACTATAGAAAATGACTAACTTTTAAAAATTGCACGAAACTTGAAATGTTGATTTTCTCAGGCAAAATGAAAACGTGGAGGTTCTTCACTTTTTTGCTACATTCATTTAGCTCAAGATCGAAAATTAAAAATTTCAAGTTTTTGGAAGATAAGAGTTTAGGAATTTTCCATTTATATCTGAAAAAGAACATATTCTATGAAAAATGAAAAAAAAAAAACTAGCTCTAGATAATATGACCTCATGTCTTGCAGAGATTGATACCCTCGTTCTACCTAGAAACTCAGACCTGACATCAGAATATTTATAAGGCAAAAAATCAGGCAAAGTTACTTGATTACTTGATATTTGCCCGGATTTGATGCGTAGTTGTTTTCCTGACAAGGGGATTTTCGGTAATCTGATTCATATTCAGGGAAACTGCAACTCGAACCCAATTAGACACGGGTTTGAGAGGCAATTAGCAGATTTGAAAGTTGATCTCAGCCTACACAACTCTGAAAATTACAAACTTGAACCTGAATCTAAAGAATTTGTCAATTTTTAAAATTGCCAGATCTGGAAACCAAATTTTATTGGCGTAGAAATTTCGTAACGGTGAAATTAGGACATAAAATTGCCAACAATGACTATAGTCATACAAATGTAAACATTGAAGTCTAAAAGGTATTTATTTATCACGAATTTGCAATTGTTAAGGAGATTATATGATTTTACTTACAGTAAACTTTCATCAGTTTGCGTTTTCTATAAAACTCAAGTGTACCCTACTTTCTTATTTCTGTGTTCTCCGCTTGCAATTCTATTGGTCACTTGAAAGGATATCCTTACTCGCGTTTCTATTACCGTTGAATTTATTCTTTGAATTTTGATTTTATTGTTATTTCCAACAACTTGGAATATTCCCACAGTTCATACTTCTAGCATTTAGAAATTTTATATTTTATGCGAAATTGTACTGATAAAGGAGAAAAATTATAGATTTTTTACGCATAATGTATGAACTGAATGAACATTCTAAGAAGCTAGTCTTTTATTTTATTTCGATTATGGTTCAGAATGGTCCGGCTAAAATCGGTATGGATCGACGAATTGCCCTATATGATCGAGAAGGCCAGCGACTTGTTGGGTGATGAACCGACCCCTCCTCCGGGACCTCGTGACTCTCTCAGGGCTGTTCTATTACTAATTCTATTCATCGCTACGTTCTTCGCTTGTTTGGTGAGATTTTAAAAATTATAACCTCTAAAACTCTAAATAATTTTAGGATGTAAACGATTAATTTATTATTTTTAAATTTTTTTAACAACAATTATTTTTATCGGAGCACTTGAAGATTTTTGTAGACTAATGTTCCTGTTATTTTTAAGGCTAAAATTTTAGTCTGCAGCATTTCTCCGGGGCGAATGGGCCAAAAGCCACCTGCTATCGTTGATCGCATGCACGGGAGGCGGCGTGTTTCTTGGTGCTTGCATGCTCGATTTGCTTCCTGGTAAACATCTATTTTCTTAGTTTTGACCACTTTTATTTGAAATTTCAGATTGCATCGAATCTTTCGAGAAAGTCGGCATCGAAGTCGATTTCCCGATTCCTGAGGCTTCAGTTACGGCAGGATTTTTACTGATCGTTATTATTGAGCAGGTGCTTTTCCTAAGGCTTATAGCTTTCACAAAGATGAAAATTTCATATTCTTCTGAATATTAAAAGTATTTTAATAGCATTATTTTAGGTCGCAAAATGGCTCCGTGAACGACATTCGTCTCAACCAGGTGCTCGATTCCTTCTGCACGCGCACAGTCACGACGATCCATCGACTTCTCACGATGCAGAAAATCCTGGCGACATTCCATCGATGCATGCAGGTAATATCTTTAGAAACGATTGTCAAAAAGTCAATGCAAACACTGAATTAAATGAGACTTAGAATAGACAACCTGAAAATATCGTAACGTGATCTGATTTCGCCTAGCTTATTTTCGCGTAAAGACGATATCACGATATCGTAAGGTTTCCATATGATCTTATGAATCTGATTTCAGAAGAATCAGATGAAGAGACGATGACTCAGATGCTGGGTACGATGATGCTCGTAATGGCTTTGTCAGTGCACTCGCTATTCGAGGGGTTATCAATGGCGGTTACAGGACAAGCTGCTGATTTGATACAGGTAACGTGGTTCTGTTTAGTACATGCAAAATTAGATAAAGTTAAGCATTAGATTACTGAATCTGAAGATTATTGTATCGTTTTATCATTCTCACCATAAGATTTCTCACGTTTGGGAACTAATTATGCGAATTTGCCAAAGTCATTTTCTAATTCTTTAAAATTATTTTTATCTCAGATATTCTTCGCTCTCCTTCTCCACAAATGCATAATGGGCTTCTGTCTTGGAGTTCGTTTAGTTCAATGCGAAATGCGAATCATGTGGTTGACGATCATGGATCTCATTTTCAGCATTCAGGTAAGGTAATTTTCTAAATTTTATTTAATTTTTAATTTGTAGGTCCTAATCGGAGGTCTAGCCGGAATCGGAATAATTCGATTCATCAGTGGCGGTGAAAAAGCGACGGCTATGGCAGTGACCAGCGTTTTGCAGGGTTTTGTTTTTATTTTTTTAATCTTATCTAAAAAAATATTATCTTGTTTAAACTTTACATTCTAAAAATGATCAAAAAATGAACTAAAACTTCTTATTATTTTACCACTACTTCTCATAATATAGTTTTATCATCATTTTTCTTTATAATTTCAGGAATCGCCTGCGGTACATTCCTGTATATCACAACCTTCGAAGTACTGCCTCACGAACTGAACTCGAAAAACGCGCACCGACTCGTCAAATTGGCCTTCATTTTACTCGGATTTTTCATCGTCGTCATCTTCCAGCTCACTTTCAAGGCGTAAGACAAAAACCAAATATTTTCATGGTTTTATCTGAGCATTTTTATTGCTCTAAAATATTCGTTGTTCTAAAACCGCGATATGAAAATTTGGTTCATTTTATAGGAGAAGCTTACTAACTCCCAAAATTTGGGTCTGAACCGTAAGTAAATTCAAACGGGTCTAGATAATTCTTGAAGCCACAAGCATTTGGGTTTTTGCTGAAATTGAACATTTTCTGCATTATTTATTCGAGCTTTTGATAGGGCCAAAATTTGCCATATTTCAATTTCTCTGACATTCGAAAATTGAAACACTTCTAAAATAACTGTGATATTCTAGTCCGGGATAAATAACTTATTCTACGATGTTTTTCACTTACAAATGAATTGTATTTAAAAAATTCGGCATACTTGTAAATTTCACGTTCTTTCACTTTGTGTGATAAGTTATGGTATTTATAAAGTTTGGAACGATTTCTTTTAGAAGTTTTGTGCAATTTAGAAATTCCACATATCATTCATTTTTCCCCTACTTACATTTTTAAAATATTTGTATGATAGTCCTTTGCTCAAGATCTCTTTTTGTACTTTCACCTGTAGTTTTTGGTAAATAAACTTTTCTTTCGAAGATTTCGTTTCTATACAGGAATGTTGATTCATTGTCATTGTAAACTATTAGTGAATTAGTAAGTAACATTTTATGACTATTTCATAAAATTTCGTAACTTTTGTAACCAAATATGATGGAGATCAGTTTTATCACCTTGCTTTCGTCATGTCCAAGCTTTTTTCTTACGGATTCTCAAAATTTTCTTCTAGACTTGCCAAAATGATATAAATCTGTCTTGGTCTGAGCGTTATTTGACTTTCAATTTCAGCTCGATCTATGTCTGACTTTGTTCCGTTCTGTTTATGCCCTACCTTATCATGCCTTTCCGAGCTTGTCATCGTGATGCAATTCTCTACCATTTTTCCTCCCACTTTTCTCTCCCAGAAGAGCAGTTTTCCTCCCGGCTCTCTCCGACTCTAACTTTGACTGGCTGATTTCTCTCGGATGAACTTTCGTCTTCTCTTCCTTGTTATTTCTCTCCCACTTTTGTTTTTTTTTTTATCTTTCCCTCATATTTTCTTCCCGTTTCCCCCCTTTTCCCGCTTTCTTTCTCTCCCTTTTCCCCCCGTTTTTGCACGTGCTCTCTCGCTCTCTCACCTGAGTGTGTGCCGTTCGTATCGATTATTTCAAGAACAACAACTCTTTGAATTTTCCCCTGTCCGCTCATCTTTCAAAAAGCTCCCCAGCAGCACTTTTTACACTCAAGACACACATTTTTTCTGCTCCCTGCAAAAAAAATATTGAATTTTTTCGTCGGAAAATGAAATTAGTTCCATTTTCGAGAGGAGGCGGCGAATAACGAACATGGGCACTTGATTTTGCCTGGCTGCAAATGGCGCATTGGTCACGGGGTTTGTCGAACGCTTCGCGCGCCCAGTGCTCGTCAATTTTTTAATCCTGTGAAATTGATCGGCCAAAAAATTACTTTTACAGGGGATTTCCCGTGCCGATTTATTTCAATGGTTCGATTTAAAAGTGCTTCTTCTTTAGAATTATTTCCCCGATTCGCCCCGTGAATGTTTGTTGACTTTATGTGACATTTTTCCGAAGCGAGTTTCGAGTTCGTTGATTTTTCCGAACGACAAAACTAACGTCGAGTTAAAATCGCCTTTTCTTTTATTCCGGCCTGTTTGCCTCGTCCATGTTCTTTGTCATTATTCCTTGTGTAGAAAGGGGCTGTAACTTTATTGATTTACTTTTCCTGTTCTTTGCATTCTCTATAGATAAAGATGGAGTTGAAAAGCGTGATTTAAAAATGGTTTTTATTGATTTTTAAAATCAAATTTTCTTTTTACAAATTCTGTATTAATTGGCTCTCATTTTACGTGAAGAATTTGATTTTATATTTTTCGGTTTTGAAAATCTCTAATTTTACCGAATTTGGTGTCATTTTCGCTCGTCTTGGCGTGTCGAATTTTCTCGAATTATGTTCATTTTTAGAGTGGAGTGCCACGAACTTCACCGCAGCGGTGTGGAGGCTAAAGTGCCGTACGTTGGCGGCTGCGTGAGGCTCTCGTGATCTTTTCGGAAAATCAAGGAAATTGAAGAGCAAGAACAGGAATGGGAGGCCGGCAATCGACGGTGGCCGAGCAGCACAACCAAACACAGGCGCAGCAAGGCAACAATCAGGCTTCCTCAAGCAGACCCAGGGCCAGCTCGCTCAGGCATGACAGGTGAAAAAATGATTTGACTTTTTAAATTTTCTTCAAGCATAAAATAATCATTTTTTACTTTTTCTTTGTTAGAAAACTCTGAAAGTTTTAAAGGAGAATGATTGATTTTTTTGAGAAAATCTTTAAATTGAAGGGAAATTGTTGCAACTTGAAAAGTCGCAATAAGATTGACAATGGCTTTGTTTTCAGATCGAACGACAACCACCAATTCAGCGATGCAGACGAGTTGATTCGCGCGCTGCGGACTGCCCGCCTGCTGAGCTCCTCGTCCGATTCGTACGAGCCGCCGGGCGACGACGATGCGGCAACTTCATCTACGGGCAACAGTGCAACCAGGTTAATATTCAGTTTTTTTTTATTTTTATTTTAAATGGAACTAGGCAAATCTCAAATTATTCGATAAGAATTCAATTTAAACTTCAAAAATGAATATCTTCTCATTAATTCTCAAAAAGATTCCAATACTACTTAATGGCTGAAAGATTAATTGAATAGCAATAATGAAAGGTTTTTGATTTTACTATTTTTTTTTATTTCAGAGGCCGCAATTCAGCCGCCGCTCGTCGCCGGCCACACAACTCTCGTCGCAGCGTGCCTCTCTTCATGATGGGTAGAATTACTTCGATTATTTTGCCTGGGTTCTGAAGAAAAGTTTTTCCCCTTACCAAATACTCTCCAAAAAATATGCTTAATTTCTTCCATTCTATTGCTTTTCATTTGCAGACCTGAAATGCCCGGTCTGTTCGAAGATCGTTCCCTCGGACGAAGCGGACGTGCATCTGATCATGTGCCTCACGCGGCCCAGAATCACCTACAACGACGACGTTCTGATTGAGGACAAAGGAGAGTGCGCCATTTGTTTGGATGATATGTCTAAAGGTTCGAGGTTTAAAATTATTAAAAAGTTAATTCACTTCAATTGTCACCATTAATTTGCAAAGATCGTCTACGATTTACGATAATGCATATATGCAATGCTGATAGAAGAAATAGTGCTAATAGAAAAAGATAACTTGAATTTTTTTTTGATAAGCTTCGAAAAATAAATAATTTTAAAATAAAATCGGGATTTTCAGTTTTATTTTTTCCAGGTGATCAAATCGCCCGCCTGCCTTGCCTGTGCGTCTATCACAAACATTGTATCGATGACTGGTTCTTGAGAAAAAATACCTGCCCTGAACATCCGGGGGACTGAGTTTAGACGAAGAATGAAACCCAGGTAGACATTTAGTATAGATTTTATGATACTAAAAAAGATTTATCTTGAATAATTGAGGCTGAAAAGATTTCTATCTTTTCTAAACATGTTTTTTTCCTTTTGAAATATAAAAATAGAACTTTGAGTGACTCGTTAAATACGGACCGTTCTTCTTCTTCTTTTGTGTCTCTGTTTCTGTGCCGGCCTGGACCCCACTCCCGACTGTACATTTTGACAATTCTGCGTGGTACTGCTTTATATGTGATATTTCCTTCGTCCTTCCTCCATTCAGACAAGCAAGGATGTCTTATTTTCGTGTCAGTTTTGTTTTTATGGTTTTTATTTTCCCCAATTTTAAGGTTTCAAAATGGGGTTATTTGATTTTTTGGTTCTATAAATTTTGGTAGTCTGTAAATATTAGATGAAGTTCTATTCATTCGGAGATGGCTTATATATTTGATGATGGATTTCTGTAACTCGTTGTTCTGTCAACGAAAATGTATGGATTGAGTATTTATTTCAGTAATTTTTTGCTTTCAAAAAAGTAACCATTTTTTATTTTTTTGAGACGATGACAACGAATAACAAAACTATGATCAAAAATATAAGCAATGCCTCAACTATGTTCTGGTATTTTCAATTCAGTGACTTTTCCTTCTTTATCTAAAATTGACTTAATATTGATGCCGTCGTAAGATTTTATTTCAAAAGCGAGAAGATTTATTAAATCTTATCCAAAACATACAAAACCATGAAGTTGTGTATCAAAGCAATCTCGGTTCAAATTTCTCCATGAAAATCTAAGATAAAAAATTAGCAAATACGGTTATTGCTCAAAAATCCATTGAAAAAGTGAATTCTTCGCCAAGAATAACAATTGAGATTGCCTCCTCTCCACACGAATGAACGAGTAGCATTTCGATGCGCGAATTTTCCTGCTTTTTATTTAGCACACACACTTCGGATTACGGTAGTTAAAATACCCAAAACGGTTCTCGAGCCCATCTTTTGTCGTTGGAACACCAAAATCCGATGAGTTTGTGTATTTTAAACGAAGTCTGCGTTGCAACTTGTATCAATTGATTCATTTCGTTTTATTTGATTTTTTCTTTGATTGATCGATAAAAGTTTTATTTGATTTCGGGGATAAATGATAAAAACAGAATATCAGAATTATCAAAAATAGGGAAAAATTAGAATTTGATTTATGGAAGGTCTAACATAAATCTTTCCTAGAATTTGATAAAACCCAGATATCAAAGAAAAGAATGTTTCAAAGAATTATTCAACAAAAGAGTAAAATGAATTCACACAAAGTCGAAGATAAATCAGCGCATTAACACGACGACATACTTTACAACCATCAAGATAAAAATTAGAATAATGGCGATGATTATGTTAAAAAATAAACTTATCATTACTTTGAGAGTCGTGGATAAGGGAAATTATTCAAAAGTAAAGATGAAACATTAACTGACTGAGATTTAGATTGAGCACGTACCCCGTTAAGGGGAGTAAGAAAGTTTGGATTCAGTACGGGATTATCATCGATAAAAATCAGAAAATCGGTACTTGATAAAGCCCCGTACCAGTCCAATTTCTGTTTTAAACCCGCTTTTTATTCAGTTTCCTCGCCCTCCTCATCGTTTTCATTGTAGACGATCTGAAAATATTTTAATTTTCGATAAAAAAAATGTTTTTTTCTTACAAAATTGACATTCGATTTCTTTATTTTGCATTTTTCAAACAATTAGAAAATGCGAAGATAAAGATTACGGTACTTATAATAATTTTAACTTTACCTTATCAGAAACCTTCTTGACGAACGCTTCCGCGATGTCGATGCGATTTTTGTTGTTGAATGAGAGTTGGCTGATCTTTTCTTTCACCTGAAAATTTCTAAATTAAAGATTTTTTCTTCAAATATTCAGATTTTATTGAAATTAAAAATAACCTCCTTGAGATTGCCCAGACTAAACCCGCCCTCTTCTTCGGTGCCAAAAATGTCTCCGAGAGTGTCGCGCAGCTTCTCGTCCGTAGGGGACAGGGATTCTTCTGCAGCCTCGGCGGTTTCACCGTTTTGTTCGGCTGGAATTAATTTCTTCTTAATTTATTTTTTTCCCATAATTTTAGAAATGTAAAACTATTCTTCTCATTTTTCAAAATATTTTTCCCGAAGAGTTACCCTGATTTTTCTGTCCCTTCTTCTTTTTTTTGTTCTTGTTTTTCGCTGAGCTTGTCTGGAATTTAAAACTTCTTTCAGAAAATTAAAAAAAAAAAAAAAACGTACTTGTTCAGAAACTGCCGTGGTTTCTACCGTAGCAGATGGTTTCTTGACGAAGGCGACATCGACATTGACTGACACAGTGGCCGTGTCTTCAGATTCCTCGTCGTCGTTGGACGGAAGATGCACGACAACCGCACGTTGGGGGGAGTCCTGAAAAATATTCTTTGAAAAATAGAAACTAGGTTTTTCTTTGAAATTATGAGTTTTGAAAAGTTGTATTCTTTCAGAAACTAAAAAAAGCTAGAATTTTTTTGAAAGGTCAGACAATTTTAAGAAGACTATCATAAAGGAAAAGTAATCCTGAAAAAATTCTAATAATTATGATTTATTTATTCTTTACCTTTGACTTAGCAGAGCCCCAAATGATTTCCTCTTTCTTTGAACTCGAAGATTGAGAAGCAGAAAAGATGGCTTTATTGATGAATGGAGAAAAAGTAGACCAGATTTCTTCTGAAAACAAATTTCTAGAATCTTGCAAAATAAAAACAATACCTTCATCCTCCTTATTTGGCTCAGCGTCTTCGTCCTCTGAATCGGGCAAATCGTTGATGAGTTCAATGAGTCGGTCGATGGCCGAATCACCGACTTTCCCGGGTCTCTGAAAATATTCAATTTTCCGAAAAAATGAAACAAGTCAAGAAATCTAGTATTTTTAAAAGAAAAATGTTTAATTTTTTGAAGAAAAAAAAAATTTTTAAATGCGAACATTTTTGCTATGCATTTGTCGATTGGGCCACTCGGCAGTTTGGATCGCCTCGAAAATTCGCTCGATGCCGTATTTCTCCTGGTTCGAGGCGTAGTCTTCGAGGTCTTCCTGAAAACATTTGTAATTTTAAAAAATGGAAAATTTTATTTCTTTTAATTTTACCTGATTCGGATTAAGAATAATGCGCTCGATGAACTTCTCTTGGAAATACTTAGTCATTTCATCAGAACAGCCTTCAGACGTCTTGAAAATTACCAGCTGAAATAAACAATTTTTTTTTTTTATTTTTAGAAAAAAAACCTGAATATCAGAATTCAGATTGGAAGAGAACAGTTTCTTGATTTCAGCGTCTTTTGAATGGCTGAAAAAATAACATTTTAAAAAATCAAAGAAAAATTCTCACGTAATCATAAGCGATCCAATGTAGGCGTTTTTGTATTTGGCCGCATTTTTTAGGAAAGCATCCACATTTCGATAACGGTCGAGTTTCACAAAAGCCGAGTAGTACCTGAAATTAATTTTTAAATTTTGCCATTCAACTAAAAAGCAACAACAATTTTAGACAGTATTTTGTGTAGCTTGATAAACAATATCCAGAATGCTTTCTACTTTTCTTTATTACTCGATGCAAGTGTTCATGAGTTTCGGATTTTTTTATTTAAAAAATCTTACTGATTGGAAATATTGATGTTGTCTTTCGTACTGCCATTTCCAGCTTCAGAAGCGAGTTTTTGAGAGATCTATAAATATTTTTATGAAAGGATAGAAGTCAAAGAATAACCAGATGGTGATTAAGTGTTTAGTCTGATCTATTCACGACAAATATCCTTATCTCGATTTCCGATCGATTCTATTTACGATCGGATTTGCACGATTCCGAATTTGCAAATTCGAGAAACTCCAAAGATTGAAATTTCCGATTTCACTTTTAAAGAAGAAATCGATTTTTGCTCAATTTTCGGCAAAATTTTTGGCATTTTTTTCTATTTTGATCAAAAACGTTATAATTTTCAAAAATCTCACCTCTTCGTGATTTTCCCCGACCAGAACGACCACTTGTTGCCGTTGTTGCTCGGCCATTTTTCGATTTTTCCCAGTTAAATCGTCGAATTCCGAGCCTTTTTCAGCCAATTGTTCACAACATCAATTCTCGGCTTAAAATCAATGCACACTTATTGATCAGTCAAAAATAGCTATTTTTTCCGTTTTCGGAAAATCGAAGCGCTTTTCCAACTTTTTCGCGCGTGAAATTTACGGATGTCAGTTTCGCTGGTCCCAATACGATTTTATTCAACACTGATAAGGGGTTTGAGTGACGGTAGTGTTTTGGACTCGTTTAATTTGTACCGTTTTGGGCTTTTATTCGAAATTTTTACAAGTTGACTGATTTTAGCGGGCTGGAGGGCTTTAGATTTAGCACGGTCTGGGCTTATACCAGGGGGGACTGACGCGCGCTGCGGTCGCGCGTCGCGGCTCTCTTCGTTTTGCCACGAATCGTTCGAATCAATCTATCTCTCTGTCTGGTGGCCTATGTCCGTGTCTTTCTCTGCGTCTCTCACCCGAAGCGATAAACTTTCGGTATTTAGGTTGGTTAGCTAATGCAGAAATACTGTAGGTTGGGGAGAGGAGCGAGGGGGTCAGACAGTATTTTCTTTCTCGCTCTTTCCCTCTCGGAGAGGGGGTGGTGAGATTGACAAATTTGGAACGGAAAAGAGAAGGGAGGAGATACGAGAAGGAGCGCTGTGTGTCCCGCTTTTCCGCAGCGTTTTCTCTCCCGGTACACTCCCTTTCAGTCCTATATCTCTCCGCGACCTTCCCCTCAATCTACCTTTCCAACTTTCCTTTCCCGTCATTTTACCTAAATTTTATCGACTACCCCCACCCGATCTCAAGTGGCCGAGAAAACGTGAGAAAGTCGGAATAGTTAGCTTTCGCTAATTTTGTGAGAAAATTGAGCTTTTTCCCCTATAAATACGTTGGTTTTTAAGCGTTTTAGTGAGAAATATCGATTATCGATTTTTCCTGTAGTTTTTTGTATCAAAGAAAACAGTCAGGGGATGAATCCGATACCTCTTTTCATTTTCATTTATCGTTTGTCTCCTCCCATTCAGAGTATTGATCGACAGATCGGTCGTGTCGTCTTTTGAAAGGGAGGGAGGCGATTTCTCACTTCTCGATCGAAGAAAAACGCACTCTTTCGTTGATCGGCATTTTGCCTTCATCCTTTTCTTCCTTCTCGAAAATACATCTCTTCTTCCGTCAAATATGTTTTCCTTCACAATTCTTCGAAAATTATTATTTTTTTATCAGAAAAATTGATTGAAAAATATTCGTATTTTTGTTCAACGTTAAAAAATACGATAGTTTTATTGATTTTTTAACTTCAGATAGGACTCTGTGTTGGAGCCTGAAAAACGTCGACTTAAAAATGCCGCCCAAACAGGACACGAACAAAATCATGGCTGACAAGGTGCAGCGAGTCAGGGAGGTTGTTAGGTACGAGAGTTTCAAATTTTTATTTTTGATTCTAGAAAAAGGTGATTTTTAATAATTCGATTTTTTCCAGAGGAAACGTGAAGACCGATGACATCATCCTCGCGCTCCACTCGTTTGACCTCAACGTCGAAAAAACCATCCAGGCTTTCTGTGAAGGTAAATAATAGAAATTTCGAGAAAAAAAAAGTAACAACCTTTTCCTTGAAAAATCCATTGATTTTCGGCGAGCGATTTTCTCAATCGACCGATTTTAATAACAAGGATTTATTAAATTTGAGAGTAGCATGGAAGAAAAAATGACAAAATTGACTTTTTTCAGGAGGCGTGTCCGAGGTCCTCGATGACTGGGTTCGACCCGCGGGCAGCGGAAAGAACAAGAAGAAGAAGGGGGTAAAGTTTCAAGAAAATAACAAAAATCGAGAAATTTTAAATATCGTAACATCCAAGCATTATGACATGCAAGATAATATTAGCCGAGATTATTTTGACATACTGTTCCTTATCTTTCGGCTTTTTCAGATAGTCCAAAATCCATATGAAGTTAACCTTACTCGATTTAAAAAAAATATCCTTAAATGTTTTTAATTCAACTTTTTGAGGGAAACGCGCAGCCTCAGCCCCCCGCTCAGCAGAAGAGCTCGACCTCGACGTCTGTCGCTACTTCTGTCACCACCAATTCTGAACAGCTACCTGCAAATGGACAGCAGCAGAACAGACAGAATGGAACGGGACAGGGCAAAAAAGGTTAATTTAAAAAAAAAAATCTTTAAATTTGATTTCTAGATGAAGATACACAATTTTGAAAATAAAAAATGAACTAACGATAATATTTGAATTACCTATTTTTATTGGGAAAATTAGAATTTGAAATTTCTGAAAAAAAAAACATCTTGATTTTCAGCCAAACCCTCCCAAAACGTCGCCCCTCAGGTGCAACACAACGAGGCGCCCAAAGTCAACGGAGATTCCGGCGCGTCGAAGGCCAAACCCAATCAGGGTAAATTTTTAGAAACTAAAAATGATACATTTTTGCCACTTTATTCCGGAATTCGAAATATTGAACATTGTTGACTCAGCTGAACGAACTTGAAAGTTGCAGGAATTTTTAGTTTCCTAAAATTTTTTGGAAGATTTGTTTTTAGTTCGTGAAAACGTCCCGATCGCGGCTCCCCACGAGCGCTACCCCGCCGGATCGCTCAAGGACCAGATCCACAACGCTTTCGAGGTGAGAAAAAAGTTTTAGAGATTTTTTTCATCAATTTTGATAAGAATTATCAGAAACTTAATTTTTTTTCATCAGAAAAAAACTAGTTAATTTTTCATAAGCTTTGATATGGAAAAGAAAATCTTTTTTTTACTTTGACTTTAGTCCCTCCGCACCGCTCTCAATCAGCGCGAAAAGCAGTTGATGGCTTCGGCCGCGGACAACTCGCTGCACTTCTCCTTCGACGATCACCTCAGGGTTCTCATCCACAACTTCGGACAATGTAAGGACGAATTTTTAGTGGTTTCAAGATTTCCCGAAAATGACAGTTTTTGAGTGGAAAAAAGTATTAAATGGGCAATAAGATTCCTTCTGATAGATAGGCTCATTTTCAAGTTGAAAATGTATTCCAAAGCTCGAATGATGACTAAAAACGAATATTTTCTGTGGGATGACTCGCGTTTTTGTTGTTGACTCGAAACTTGTCGAATTTTCGTCACAGAAGCACTGATAAGAGGGGAAGCAAAAGGGTAAAGCCTAATAAGAATCAAATGAAATTGACATGAGAATGACAGGTCTAGAAATAATTGGATACAAAATTAAAAGGGCTTTTCGTAGTTTTCCTGAAAATCAAAGAATAAAAATTGCTGACTATTTTAAACCCATATTTTAGGGAACTTTTCAAATATGAATAGATAAACACTTAAACAAATGAAGATTCTTTTAAAATACTGAAACACAAAAATAGTAGGAAAACCAATAAAAATGGAATTTATCATTTTCAGTGAGCCACACGAACGGTCCTCTGGCGAATGGCAAGCCAGCCGGCGTGCGCCCTGGTGCAGCCTCCTCTGCCACTGCGGCTGCACCCAAGGCTCGTTCGCCCGACTTGGTGTCCGCCATCAAGCATACCACCAGGTAATTTATTCATGAATGCTTTGAATCTAAGATTGGGGAGCTAACTTGGGAGTTTCAATAGTAATGAATTTGATTTCAGCCAGTCCAGTCTCTCCAGCAGCGTCGGAGCAGACTCGGGTGTCAATCTCAGCCCCACTCATAAGGGTAAGCATTTTACTCGGCGTAATTCACTTTTATTCGAAGCTTGTCAAAATCATGCAAATTTCGAGAAAACTAAAGATGAAATGATAAGTAATCTTGAAGTTATGATAGGGTTTGGACTTTTATGTTTGATAATGCTGTAAATGTGTGAGGGTTTTGTGTAAATTTGAAAATGGCATTGATGCGAGATCTCAAAAGGAAATGCGCAAATCGGTTTCCGTTTGACCGGAAATTGAATCTTCTTTAACGCCTTTCCTTTTATGTGCGATCTGCTTAATAACCAGTCGAGCGATACCGAGTGAAAGAAGAATATTTTAAACATAGTAAAAACGAATAATATAATCCCGAAGTTTTCGATAATAATCGGCACATTTTTGAACAAATTTATGCCAAGTCGAAGACATCTAAGAGTCAAATGAAATGGGAAATTGTTTTAGTGCACTTTCTCTAGAAAGTATAATTAGATGAATTTTCAGAAGGTCAGCGTGCGGAAGTGCCTTCGAGCAACTCGGTTGCGGGAGGCGGCATTTCGATGTCTTCGGACTCGTTGTCCGCGGATCAGCTGGCCGAGATCCAAAAGGTCATCCAGATGCAGCTCGCCGCGAAGGGCATCAACACCTCGCTCTTCGCGTCCGCTGCCAACGCTGCTCCCGTTGCACCCCGTCGTCCGAAAAAGGTAAACAAATTTTATCTTCACTTTATAATTGATAATTTTAGGAAGAATATGTTTCTTTAGAAAACTTGGATTTTAGAGAATATCTAGTTTATGAAGAATGTTTTAGGAAACTATTAGGATTTCAGCATGTTATAAGGAAAATAGATGAAATATGTTTCAGAAAAAATAATTATTAGAGAATTTTATGACTAGCCACTAACAATTAATTGTTCGAAGTGATTATGAAGAAAATATTCAATTGTCCAGTGACTGAATTCAAATTGTTTTAGATGCCCGCGAAAAACCCGCAAAATATAAAGCCAAAGCTCAGCTTATTTGTAAGTCGGCGTCGTATTAGAAGTCTGGTTACGTGTTGAAAGAGACATGACACTTTAGTCAAATTAAAAGTTTATTTCTTAACAAGATATCTATTCTGCACTTTTTACTGTTATCATTAGTCATGTCATTTCATGAATCGTTAAAGAGCAAGTTTAGTTTCGGATTATGTTGTTAGTAAAATAGCGGGTCTATGTTGCGATATCTAAAATTCGAATTTTAGACGAAAATATAGATTTGAATTTCAGACGGACGGACCTGACAACGGAAAGAAAGCGGGAGGCGGCAAGGGTCAGGGCAACGCTGGCGGGCAGCACAATAACAACAACGGCGGAAAGCCCAAAAACCCTAAGATTTCCATCCTCTAAGGTAAACAAAGTCTGAAACAACAGAAAAATGAAGAAAAGAGATCAGTGGAGTTTTTTTTGGAAAATTTATCCAGAAGATGAGCCATAAAAACCAAATTTTTATGATTTTCAAGATCTGAAGAAATATATTTTTAAAAATTTTAAACTTGCTTTGAATGGCTTATCCTTTGGATCCTTTTCTTAAAATACAACAACTGGTAACTTCTATCTATTTTATTATTAATTTTTGTTTTATTTATTCTTTTTACAAGTTTTCCCTCTTCTTATTCAAATTCTTTCTGTTTTTCTTCATTATCTAAACACATTCTCGTTAGCCTCTTCGTTCGTCGTTTTTGTGTTGGAGCGTGTGATAATTCTTTTTTAAATAACTGTTTTTGCTCAAAACACTTAACAACAAGAAATTTAAAAAAAACTCGCGAATATCGTCGATTGAAAATTCTCGACAATTTTTTAAATCACGAAACTAGAAATCAAGACGTGCAAAATGATATAAAATTTACTCTATATCTTTTTCCATGTATTTGATGTTTTGTGATTTCAAAAATCCCCGAAAATATCAGATTCGACGATAGAAACCAGAATTTCCATGAGATTTTGCGTTCAAATTTCAAATTTTTTAAATGTTTGGAAATTCCGAGTTTTTCATGGCAAAAATCTATGAAAAGTTTGATTTTATTGTTTTTTTTTCTAAAGATACAAGTATGTAATTGATTGAGTAACTGAATCACGACACCTCTCTTTACATTTCACTTTTTAATGTTATCCTTTTTATCACGCTCTATTTTCCATATTGATGAATGAAAAGCACGTCTTACTCTAGCAAAATTAGGAGGCTTCGCAAAATCGCGGCACGCTTTTCATTAATCAATATTTCCCAAATGTTCATGAGATAAAATAGCACAAAAATATCGATAATTTTATTCGCGTTTTTATCCGATTTTTATTTATGAAAGAGTATATCAATTTCTATTTATATATATATCACCAAAAGCTGTTGCCCTATATACATGAAAAATGAAATAATCGCGTTTGTATTGTGATTAAAATCTAGCAAGTGCCCAAAACCACCGACCTATTTTTCATTCGAGGTTTTCTTTTTTATCAAGTACCGTAATTTCTCGGCAAAAACAAGAATCCCCATTTAAAATCCTTTCAGATATTTTTGTCAGAGATTTACGGTCAAATGACGTTTTATGGAAATTATTTTAAATTTTTAATGAAAAATAATTCGATTTTTATTGTATTTTATAATTGCTTTCTCGATTTCATTCGGAAAGTTGTACCTAAAATAATCGTGTTTACTTCTTTTCCAGTGTTTCACTGTCACCTGAGAAAAACTAATCAAGTCATTTCTCTTCTATTTCATCTTTTCAAACTTCTCCTATCGTCCTATCGTCATCGAAAATTACGTTTGAACCGAATAAATTTGTATTGGGAAAAATTGAATAGAAAATGCACGAAAAATGGGTTTAGGAATCCAAACATATTTGGAAAAAATGGAAATTAAGAAATTTGTTTGACCTAGTCCAAATAAAAATGTAACGTCGCTAATTAACGCGTCATTTTAGAATTTTGCGTTAGCGAAATTTTCATTCCGTTACACAATCTTATTGATTTATATTGATTTGCCCGATTTCCAATCATTTTCCTAGAATTTTCAGGTTCAATTTGAATTCTCTGAAGATCACTTCTCCAAAATGCCGCCCAAGGCCCAGCAACCCTCCAAAAAGACTGAGCAGAAAAAGAAAGAAAAGGTTGGGAAAGTGAGGTTTTTTTGTTTGAAAATTAGACTTTTCCAGGTCCTCGAAGACAAGACCTTCGGAATGAAGAACAAGAAAGGCCACCAGAATCAGAAATACGTCGAGCAGGTGAAGAAACAGGTAAAATTATGCGAATTTGATTTTTTAAAGACTTGAGTTTGCTAAATTCTCAGCAAAAACTTGCATAAACGGCTTTTCTCGTAAAAATAAGAATGATATTTGAAGTGATTGGAGTGCAAATTACTTCTTTTTTGTAAAATAATCGTTTTCAGATAACCGCGAAGGATCCTCGGGAACTGGCCAAACTAAATGAGAAGAAGAAGAAGGAGGAGAGAGACGAGTTGCTCGATGTCACCAAGCTGCTCAAACCCGTCGAGCAGAAGGCTTCCAAGGGTAAAGAACATTTCATTCCCACAAATATCGAAAATCAGATGCATGAATAAAATTACTCATTTTATAAAATTTTGATTTGAAATACTTTATTTTCGTGATTACTGTAACTTTATTGGCTATTATTTTCAGACGTAGACCCGAAATCCCTGTTGTGCATGTTCTTCAAGCAGGGCCTCTGTCAGAAGGGGAACAAGTGCAAATTCAGCCACGATCTGCAGATCGAGCACAAGGTCCAGAAGAGGAACTTGTACGTTGACAGCAGGGATTTGAAGGACGAGAATAAGGAGGGTAGGGTATCATTTTTCAGAAAAATCGTTATGACATCTTGGAAATTTTGTAAAGTGTAAGTGAAATTCAATTTTTCAGAGGAAAATATTCTAGGGTGAAAATTTGCGAACTTCCAAGAATTCAATTTTTCTATTTTTAGGCCCTTATTTTTGAGAAAGATAATTTATTCGGAATATTTTCTACAAATGTTCTAAAATCTTTCTTTCCAGAAACGAACGAGGACTGGGACGAGGACAAGCTGAAGGAGGTCGTGGACAAAAAGCACAGCGAGGAAAATAAAAAGGCCAACAAAACTGAAATCGTAAGTTTTTACTTATTTTTTGGTTCACTATAGTTTTACCCGCTTTGAGGGCGAATAATATGGGAAAAGAACAAGAGGCCATTTTTTTCAAAAAATTTATAATTTTTAGGTGTGCAAGTACTTCCTGCAAGCAGTGGAGGACGCTAAATATGGCTGGTTCTGGGAGTGCCCGAACGGAGGTGACAAGTGCATCTACAGGCATTGCCTTCCGGAAGGGTAGAATTGATAATTTGTCGAAAGTTATATGAAAGCTTTTTTTTAAAGAAAATTTACGAGAAATGCATTTATTATGATTTATTTGTAAAATGATTTCTTTCAGATACATTCTCAGGAAAGATCGGAAGAAGATGGACGACCAGAAAGAGGATGAGATCACGATTGAAGAGCTGGTTGAGAAGGAGGTTATTTTTCAAATTTTCGAGTTATTGATTGTTCAAAGTTTTCAGAGGGCAGCCCTCGCCGGCAAGGAGGTCACCAAAATCACCCTTCAGACTTTCATCGCTTGGAAGAAGAGGAAATTGAGGGAGAAGAAGAAGAAAGAGGAGGAGGAGTTGAAGGCCAAGAAAGACAAAATCAAGACCGGAAAATCGGTGTGTACTTTAAGAATTTGATAATTTTCACGTGTAAAAATTGAAGAAATTTCTATGGTTTGTTTAATTTCGAAAATATTGATTACTTTCAGCAAGGTATGTCCGGCCGCGACCTGTTCATCTACGACGCGTTCAACATCCAGGACGACGAGGAGGCGGGTGATGTCGAGTTCGAGAAGGAGGAAGTCGATGTGAGCATTTTTGAAAATAAATACACGAAAAGATATTTTTGAAAATTTTGAAATTCCTAAAAAGTTTTTATTTCGTTTCTAAATGAAAATTAAGCGAAGTTTCAAGGAGATAATTTTTGGAGAGGAACTTCTTGATAGTTGTGCATAGTTCTTGAGATGTTTCATTTTTCGAGATGAGAAATTTGGTGATTTTCAAACATATTTTCAGCCGGACGAGAAAGTGTTCGAGATCGATGCGAACTTCTTCAAATTCGAGGGAATGGATGATGAATTGGAAGAGGAAATGGCTAACAGTTCGACGGCGATATCCTCTACTGCTGAAGGTATTTTTATTTATAATTTTGTCTTTGATTTTTCATTTCTGCCTTTAAATCTGTCATTTTTTTATTAAATTTTGCAGGAATTTCAAATTTATTGTTTTTTTTAACTTCTACAGTATGTTATATCTTTTTTGAAGAGTTAAAATTTGGAAGAAAACCAAAATGTGATTTTTCCCAGGTCTGGCCAAAATGACGATCAACACGGAGTTGTTCGACGTGGACGAAGACATCGAAGGATTGGATTCATCGTCCGACGACGAGCAGGAAAATCTGAAGGCTGATTGACGTCCATCGAGGAGATACAGCAATCCATTTCATTCCACAAGCAATGATACAAAGATGGAAAGAGTTAGTCAAAGGGAGGGGGATTTTCAAGGAGTAAGAATTTAAATGATTTTTTTTTAAATTTAAAATCAAGATATTGTTTTCTTTTGATTATATTCTAATTTTAGTTCATTTGTATCAGAAAATGACTTATTCTTTGGTACGATGAACCATAAAAACTTGGGATTTCGTGATGATTTTTGGTTTGTAACAAGTGCCAAAAATCATTAGTTAACTTTTGCAAGTGAGTTATTTTGAAAATTCATAATTTCTTCAGTGATTAATTCCTGAATTCTAAAATCCGACTAATTTCCAATCTTTCAACGTAAATGTCACTTTACATGGGTATATGTTTTATCATTAGATTGAAATTTTCACCCAAGGCCTCGATTTTACAAAATTTTGTCATCGGTTAAATTCGAACTCTCACCGGTCCTTTTCATTGGTTATTTTGAAAATTTATAGTATCTTAAGCTCATAACTTGAGAAAATTGTGTGAAAAATTGAATTTTGACAAAATGTTCAATTTTGTGTACTTTTCTTTGAGCTAGTTAGGATATTGAAATTTTTCAAGTAATCCAAATTTTGCCTATTCTTATTCATTTCATTTATTCATCATTTTTGGGGGTTGGATGATGCAATTTTCTTGCACAAACCTAACTCGTTGTTTTATTTGAGTTGTTATACGAAGACCTTTTATCCAAAAAGCACTTGACGTGTTTGAAAGGAATAAAATTATGAAAATTTAATCGTCGCTTCAGAAAAATATCCAACGTTTCAAACGTTAATGAATATCTCTGAATATTTTAACTTTTGTAATCCTTACATTTTTTATTCTTGAAATTACTAAAATTACCGTGATTTTTCCTCTTCAACTATTTAAGATTATTGTAGTTAACGTAATTCTTATTTGATAACTTATTCTAGTTATAAATGGCTTCACTGGCTCTGCAGTGTCTGAAGCAACCACTTGGGAGGTCGAATCGGCGTCTTCTAAATTTGGAATTGACAAAGAGAACCGCGGCTCACTTCACATTCCAACCCACTACGGTCAACCCTGTTCCAGATGGTAAACTTTTCCTATCCCTTTCAAAATTAAGTAATTTCCTTCAGAAAAGTTATTCAAATGATGAATTTATTCAAAAAATTACGTTTTATACGGAAAAAAAGGACTTCAAATGACATTTAGAGATTCTCTATCACGTTGTTTCGTCATTTCTCAGTTACAGAAAAAGAATAAAATTCTGGAAAAGTTGATTGATTCTTTTCAGCGGGCGAAACGACGAAGATGAACCTGATGCAGGCGGTGAATTCGGCGATGGACATCGCTCTGAAAACCGACGATTCCGCTGTGATTTTCGGCGAGGACGTCGCTTTCGGCGGCGTATTCAGATGCACACTAGGATTGCAAGATAAATATGGTAATGCTTTTGAAACATTCAAAGTTAGCCTGAAGATAATTATGAACTTTTATCATAGGAGATAAACAGGATAAAATTAAACTACGATTTTTGTTTAATTGGTCACTTTCAGTAATGTAAATTTTCATCGAAAAATACAAATAGTCCCTTCTTTTCAAGGACAATTCTTCCAATTTTTCCTAGCCTATTTTATTATCTTCTTGTATCTGTTAGATTTTGTTGGATGATTCGAATAATAGGAATTTACACTTTCAGGAAAAGACCGGGTTTTCAACACCCCTCTCTGTGAACAGGGCATCGCCGGGTTTGGCATTGGAGTCGCAGTGACTGGAGCTACGGCCATAGCTGAAATTCAATTCGGAGACTACATTTTCCCCGCTTATGATCAGGTAAATTTTTAACCAATAAACTATTAAAAATATCTGATTTTTTTTCTTGAATAACTTTTTATTTTGTATTATGCTTGATATTTCAGTTGATAGATGAAGTTTCAAACAAATATTAAATCCTTTTTTTTTCTTCGAATTACTGCCAAAAATACCATAGAAATTTTAGGTTGATTAACTTTCATGCATTCTTGTTTTAGCTTTATACTTCAGCTAGTTAATGAGGCAGCGAAATACCGCTATCGTTCCGGAGGCCTGTTCAATTGCGGCAGTTTGACGGTGCGTTCGACGTGGGGCGCTGTGGGCCACGGAGCGCTCTACCACTCGCAGAGTCCAGAGGGGAACTTCACGCACACGCCTGGGTTGAAGGTACGACCAGAATTCGTTAACGCAAACTTTCGAGAATGTCAAATCAAACTTGTTAACCTGTATTTACGATAGTTCAATATGACGTCCTTTCATGAAATTATTCGAATCTTTTCAAAAACAGATATTTTAGGTGGTCGTCCCCCGAGGTCCAATTCAAGCGAAAGGCCTCCTGCTTGCGTGTATTCGAGACCCAGATCCCTGTATTTTCTTTGAGCCTAAGGTATTTTCTTAGAAAGTGGACTTTTTTGATTTAGATGAATGTTTAGGTCCTGTACCGACTGGCCGCAGAAGAGGTGCCTGTTGGTGACTACACTCTGCCGCTGGGGAAGGCTGATATTGTTAGAGAGGGTAGGATTTTGTGAAAAGATAGAAATGAAACTTGACTTTCTAGGCAAAGACGTGACAATCGTCTCGTGGGGCACTCAGGTTCACGTCGCTTTGGAAGCTGCTCAACATGCCCAGGAGAAATTAGGTAATTTTTCAGCTTTATTTTAAAAAATAAGCCTACTAAGTTCTAATTATTATTATTTTAAAAAAATATATTCACTCCTTTCCTAACCAGTTGATTATATTTTTCTGAATGAAATATGAATGTATTTTTATGATTATAAAAAATTAGCATAATTAAATTTCCCAGGTGTTTCTTGCGAAGTCATCGATTTGGCCTCGATCCAGCCCTGGGACGAGGAGACGATTCTGAAGAGCGTCAAAAAGACAGGCAGACTCATCGTCACTCACGAGGCACCCAGAAACTCGGGATTCGGAGCTGAAATCGCCGCTACTGTTCAGGTAAATTCTTCCTTTCTCTTCAATGCTACCGTAAATTTCAATAGGACTAATTGAATCGGATATGGATTTCAATAATCAAATGTTAAATCTATCAAACCGTCATTTTCTTACGACACAATTTACGCGAAAAATTGAAGCATAGTTTATATTAGAAAAAATCGAAAAATGAGTTATATCATGATCAAAAATTCAGCGAGAAGCATTTTTGCACCTGGAGGCCCCGGTCGAGCGAGTTTGCGGATGGGACACCCCTTTCCCTCACGTCTACGAACCGTTCTACTTGCCAACCAAATGGAGAGTTTTCGATGCCATCAAAAAGACGACCAATTATTGAACGTTCAAAATCTATCGATTCAAATTCTTTTACTAGATTTTCGGAGACAACTATGATTTTCGGGCCAAGTGTAATGTCATTGCCGATACAACTCGAAGTTTATATTCATAACATGACAACTTTTCTTTTTACTTACTTCCAAAAATGAGATTCGTTTTAGATTTTCTAGGTGCCGATTTATTTATG
Organism: Diploscapter pachys; assembly: GCA_002287525.1. Lineage (NCBI taxonomy): Eukaryota > Metazoa > Nematoda > Chromadorea > Rhabditida > Rhabditidae > Diploscapter > Diploscapter pachys. Next base: position 32,551 of record LIAE01008627.1, on the reverse strand, counting down.
ACACGGTATTTGCACGATTTTTCATTTAAACAAAAATCTTTCAAATATCTTTTCAAACGGTGTTCCCGCAGAATATTTTCAGTGACATATTCTATGAGCTAATTTTGCCATATCATTTGTGAGAGAATTGTTTATTACGAATTTATCTTAGAGAGCATTTATCATTATTGAGCAATTCAAACTGTATGCAATTGTTGATAATAGATTTATAGGGAAA
>LIAE01008627.1:0-32266 GCA_002287525.1 Diploscapter pachys | reverse complement strand
TGGCAGAAGATAAATCACCGATTTTTTGAAGAAAATATTGATGTTACTTCCTAACGAAAATGTCTTTTTTAACTCTAGTTTTGTAAATTTTAGATAGAGAAAATTCAAGGCTGATTTAAATTTACGAAAAATAAGGCATGAACAGAGAACTATCGACTGGGTTCAGGAAAAGAGGTAAGCAAAATGTCATGATTATGAGCGAAATATGAGTTTTTAATGTTTCGCTCATTCTTGAAAGAAATTTCCAAATATGACGCTAATTATCATGGAGCAATCGTGATTGTCTAATTAGAGCAGTTAATTACCCATAATTAGTTAATTAGTCATTTCTTATCGCTAATTATCTATGTCGATGAAGTCCTTGTAATTCTCTAAGTGCGAAGATAGACTGAGTGGGTGGGAGGAGGTGAATTTGTCGTGGAAGATTTGAGAAGTACGGGTGCAACATCGCTCCTGCTGCCGAGACCCGGTCTTGGGGGCGGAGCTAAATTTGATCGATTTTCTAAAAATATTTGTGTAACTATTTTTTACCTGCAGTAGCATTGTCAATAATTCTTGACCGGTCTTCCCGATTTTTCCGAACTCACTATTCACCAGAAGGAACGAAATTTCGCAATAAGCTGGATAGGCGTTTGGGTTGTAATTGGGTAATTCTCGAACCTAAAGATATTTCTGAGAATGTTCGTTTCGAAATTTTTCTAACCTCCGACCACTTTTGCTCGTTAGGAATACCGCGAATTCGGAAAATCTTGTCCAATTGGTCGCTAACCTCTTTACTACCGGGGAAAATAGCGCTACCTATGCAAACTTCAGCGAAAATACAACCGACTCCCCTAAAATTAAAATTAGACTTATAAAAACTCTAGAAAGTGTTAAAATTACCACATATCCAAAGAGGTAGAGTAATTTGTAGATCCCATCAGGACGTCGGGAGGACGATACCAGAGAGTGACGACCTCGTGGGAGTAGGTTCGAGATGGTACGGACTTCGCTCGGGCCAACCCGAAATCAGCTAGCTTCAAGACGCCGTCGTCGGATAAAAGTAGATTTTGGGGCTTGAGATCACTGGAAAATAATTTTATTTCAGGATGGCTTTTGTAGTCCACACCCATTCAACACTCATATCCACATTAATCCATACCCTTTCCAGAAGAGGATTGGGAGAAAATGGGGGAAAAGTGGATGTGGGGGGTGTCGAATGAGTGCGGAATACATGGAGCCTTTCAAGAAGAATGGCCTTCGAACTAACCGATGCAAGATCTTCTTCTTATGACAGAAGTCCAGTCCGCGTAACAACTGAAACAGCAACAGCTTTATTTGGAAGGACTCCAAGCCGTGGGAGTGTTTCTCGAGGTACTTGCTCAGATCCATGTTCTAGAACATTAGGTTATTTCTCTCGTTTGATAGGAATTGTAAAATTAGCTGAATTCTCAAAATCTCACCATGTACTCAAATACGAAAGTGAGTTGTCCTTGTTGGTGAAAAATGTCGTGAAGACAAACAATGTTGGCGTGACGGAGAGTTCGGAGAAGTGAAGCTAAAATTTTGGGACTGAATTTTTACACCCTAATTTTCGACTTACCCTCTCTAATGGCGGTGAAAGGTAGACCCTCTTGGAATTGGAGTTTGATTTCTTTCAAAGCTACGATAGAACCGTCGATTCTAAAGACTTCCAAAATTACTCTTTCAGATGACGAGTTCGAATTTACTTAGACTCGCATCGGTATACAGTAGCGTAACTTCCTTCTCCTAGTTTGTCAATTTTCCTGTACAAATCGTCGATATTAGTAGTTGGGAATGGCTAAATTTTAAAGATAAGCGATGAAAGAGTGATTTTCAGCCTACATCCTTAGGAAGAGTTATCGTGTTTGGATCATAATGGGCGCTTCGCGGCCGTCGTCTTCTGAGATGGGAAAAGTCTGCTACAGTGGTTGAAGTTGTGCAGGATGGAGTGACGTTGGCGACGGAACGAGAAACGATGACCGAATCGTTCGTTGAAGAAGTGTTGGAACGAGAACGGGATGGTCTGGAATTTTCTTGCAATAGTAATAGAAAATGACAACCATTGTTAAACACCATGACATTATGACACACGGCATGGGTGAATTAGGTTTGGGTAGGATGGAAAAAGCTTCTTTCGCCATACTATTTCATGATATCATGTGCATGATCTCGTGAGGTTTATAAGTTGTCGAAAATCACTACATCTTATCAAGCTTTCTTTGTAAAAAGTCAATTTTAGCCTATAATTGATTATTCTTTCCTAGTTCATATGTTAATGAACTTTTTTTTCATAAATAGCTTAATTTCTAAAAAATATATGTAATTGAAAAAAGAATAAATTTGAAATGCTCACCGAAACAAACTGAATATGACCTTAGTCGGCAGAATATGGTTGTTATTGTGAATGCCGTTAATTCGGCCATTCGCCTGACTATGCCACGATTGGGTCATAGGGTCGGATAATTTACTCATTGTTGATGGAGGATCTAAATTTTGAGGGTTAAAATGAAAATAATTGAAGTCAATGGCTTTAAACGTCAAGTTAATCCTAGAAATTCGTCATTTCGACACTTTTCTATTACGAAATTGCCCTTTTGAAGACATTTCCTTTTTTGTCATGTTTTGCAAAACATTCATTGGAATCGATAACTTAAAGAGAAAGATAGTTGGATCGTTCATTTTTTTTAATAATGTGAGACATAGAAGTTTGGGAAAATGCATGATATTTGATAAGCTTCGTTTAAACATTTATGAGAAATCGTTTTGAATCAAATCTGCATCGGTTGAAGGACTCGTCGATCAAATCATAATTATTCTTTCAACTTTTATCAGATTGTTTTAGAAAAAGTGGGAGAATGAACAATTTGGATAATTTGTCGCTTCGTTACCCATCGACAGGAGTACATGGTGGACTAGGAAGAGATCTTTTCCCATGCTATTTCGTAGGTTATGAAGTAGCGAATTGTCCAGGTTGCCGAAAAATGAGCATACCAATAATCATGCAGTGCTCCAAACTTTCCTGCGTCACTATATGATAAGAAATTACCGTAATCCACGAAATTATGATAGTAGGGCAAGTCGTCGTCGATCTGGACCTGCTTGAGGTTCTGCAGTTTGTGCTTCTCAATCTGAGTCCTCTTCTTCTCCTTGTTTCGACTCCGTCGCAGTGTGAAAATGGAACTCTGCAAGTGAGCCAGATGATTGGAATTGAATTAAGGAAAATGCCTCAAAATAGAGGCGAAATGAGTGAATTGTTTTGACTGAAGTCGATCTTGTTTTTACTTTGGAAAGGAATTGAAAGATTTCTTGACGAGAAATAATGGGAACTAACTAGAATTTTTAGAGTGAAACATTAATGGAAGAAATTTTTAATTTGTGATGTAGCGAGTGACAAAAGTTAGTTAAAATTTGTTAATTCTATAGCTAAAGATACAAGGTTACAAATTTCGGATAACTTGGACTTGAATATTCAAATGACCACTAGCTCTGTACAAAAGTTTAAATGAATGTGAAATGCCCGGGTGGAAATACATAGAGGAACATAGGTATTGTTGTAAAAGAACGGGAAGAAAGGCTAGGGCCGAGAGTGCTTTCTCGATGCAACATTCGGCGCGCGTCAATCATTTTATACATCTTCCCCCGTCCTTGACTCCGGCATTTCAGCACTTTGACTGGTACAAAGCAAAAATCGCCTAGAAGAAGATACCACAAGGTGTTTTTTTTTATCTTAAAACCGCAAAATATTCAATTCTAATTGATTTTAGAACGGAAAAATAGATAGACTTCTATAGATGAAATAATGATAATATGAACTTTCGAGATGTCTCCAGATATTTCTAGAAAAAATGATGTCGATTTTGAATGGACTCTACTAGATGTTCAAAAATGCTCGAGCTTGAAATTTCGTAGGACAGAATAGTAAAATGAAGTGCGTCTTTGTTCGGGATGAGATTCGAAAAATCTGCATTATTTTGCCGAAACTGCCTCCCGTCGTACTTCTCGGGAGAATCGAGGAGAAGAAAGGAAGTCCTTTTCTGCGGCAAATGCGAATGCGAAGAGACGCGGCGAAATGAGGAGAACAAAGAGTTGCGAGAGGGCAGCGGAGGCAAAAAATGAGTAGCGAAGAGCGCATTTACGCAGACGATTGATGAGCTCCGGTCAACGCATGGGAAACCAAAAATGAAGTGAATGGGGAAGACGTTTAGACCGAAAAATTTGTAGCGTAGAGACAGACAGTGGAATCTTGAAAGCTGAAAGATATCAATATACTAGGGGGTACTTTAACCAGACGAAAAGAAACTAGGTGTGTAGGTTTCACGAGTGAAATCTTAGTTATGACCTGTTCGCACATGTGAGATTTTGGGCAAATGGAAGATTACAGATAGATTTTTAAAGGAAATATTATGAGGTAGATCGAAGGAGTTTTTACGATCACTCTTTCTCGGGCTGGTAAGAATTGAAATTAGATACGGAACGTCGTTACTAAAATTGAAATGCGTAGTGGTCATAATTAGAAATTGGCTGGTTGCCTGCGAAAACGCTAGTTCACGAAAGGTAGGCAAATCTGTCAAACCTTGCAAAGTTTTGTTAGCGTAGTGTTTCAGAAGAAGTTGCTGCAAAAATGAAAATGCCATAGCATCGAAACTTTCACACCTGGCGAACAATAATGGAAGAAAAATAATCTATGAAAATAATTCGCGTTTGAGATGTTGTCTAGAATGTTTGAAACTTATGCTTTGAAAGTTATAGATAAGATGAAATTTGAAGCTTGCAAACTTAATGAAGTTTTATCAGGAATAGAAGGAAGAATGATTCATCTAATGCTTTCAATGACAGGGATTGAATTTTGTGTTTACTATGCTAGGAATCTATTGTTACCTTTCTAGGTGAGTTTGTTCCCCGTTCTGAAGTAGACCCATTCGACTTTGTCTGGCTGAGTCTGTGTGGTTGCGCCTCTAAAGTGCCATTCCCATTGGACGCGGTCGTTATCTGCAAATTTACTATCATCCAGAGCACAACTTTTTCCTCTTTGAACAGTTGACATTTCCGTCGGTTTTACGATTGAATACTAAAATATCCCAGGCTCTCTTTTTTCGCTATCATTCATCATTAGAGTGAGATTTCCTAGATAAATGTTTCCATTCGGTCCCTAGAACTACATACACAACTCATCGTGCTCTAATGGACGTTCGGAAATGAGTCAATCGCGGAAGAAGAGAAAGATCCTTTCGACAGTTGGTAGACGCGGCGAGCGTATTTGATTCGAAAATAGCAGCAAAAGCACTATCGTTCGATCGACATTCCCACCATTTGCTCATTAGATTAGAATTACGATTTGCGAGAGGATTAGTAGGAAAAAGCTGATTTGATACGGAAGAAAATGTTTCTTTGCGATGTTTTAGCAAAGAATTATTAGAAAGTTTGATCGAGATGTGATTTTAGTACTAGAGCTTATGATTTGTGAGTCTGAATTACTGAAACTGCTCGAGTAATAGGTAGGTTTTCAATGAGGTTGGAAAGAAGCTCTTAAATTCCACTCTGGAGTATTATTGAAACAGTGTCGGAATTCGGATTAAGGGTGTTAGTGGGTCGAAAAATGCCGACTCGAAACCATTGAAACATCGACCCAAATAGGCGAAATCCCGATCTAGAGTAATCGGTTAAGCTTTTCCGTCTTAGTCCACTTAACCGATTATTCAGGACCGCGATTTCACTCATTCGGGTCATGATGCAATCGACCCGCCAACATCTCTGATCGAATTCATTGTCTGATTGAAAGATCTGTAAAAGGCCTACTCGGTGCAAGTTATCTGAGCTCTTCGACCCCCTGACCGTGTTCGAGTACTGTGGATTGTGGAGCATCGAGAGTGAACACGACGAGCGCATCGGTCGGTGTGATTCCTCCAGTCCCAACCATATCCCTGAAAATTTCCTCTTAACTTTTTAAACTCGTGTATACTCGTTTCAGAGAGGTACAACAAAACTAGTTTTTCGTTGAAAACATTGTAAGGATGCAGATATCGTGTTTCCGGTCAAATGACTTCCGTTACATAAAGTGCTGGTGGTGTGATTATTTGGAAGCAAGGGTAAAAATCGAATGAAATCTTTTAGTATGCTTACCCAGATGCGTCGTAATTTTATTCCACATTTGTAATCGGGAAGATTAGATGATTTTTGACTAGAGCTAGATTTTGGCGAATTTGTACAGAATTTCTTCGTTTGAGACTGGTGGTTCGTGGTTTGATCTGAAAATTGCCGTATTTAAAGTTGAGTTTTGGCTGAAGAGTTAGAACGCGTTCAGAGTCTACTCCTTCTAAAGCGAAAGTCGAGAAATAGCATTGTTCGTGAAGAGAGTCGAGAAATACTGTTCTTTGCGTTCTCTTCATGAACAATGCTATTTCTTAAGTTCTCGATAAAACGAACAAAGTAAAAACGCGTTTAAAATCCATAGGTCAAAACGGGGTGACAATTCAGCGGTAAAGGTTGTGACAAGTCAAGACACAACGAGAAGGAGCTGGGGAATTTTGTAATCGGAGAAGCGAAAGGCGAAGAGATTTTTGAGAGAAGACAGAGATGAGATAAAGTGCTTCAGTATGAGCGCTGAAATGAGAAACGAACGAGGAAGACGGGACCAGGAAGCCAAGGAAAGAACAAAGCCGATGGAATGGGGCCGAAGGCTGAAAAACGAGAGCTGACTGCCGAAATGATGATGAGCTTCCAAATATGGAGATTATTTTGAGATTCGGAGAGGTTGAAAAATAAGACAAATCTGGAAATGTTGCGATATCGTAGAATGGAAATGGTGATAAAGAAAATTCAATAACATGTCCTATTCTAATGTTAGCTTATTTAGCAAGCTATAAGGGATACAAATTAGGTTTGAGACGGAGAATTGGTATCCAAAAACCGAGGCCGAAACGTGGAACTCGAAATTTTTGGAAACGTAACCGGAATTCCGTCTCGCACCTGATCGAAATGATCTAAATTTTAGGATTTTAGAACACGTTGAATAAAAGTGAGAAATGGATTTTTATCCAACGCTAGAAGTGATGGCTCGCTGCAAACCAATTGCTCGAGAAAATGAATCAGAACCAAACAAGCTACGGGGAAAATGAAAAGTCAAACGCATTGGATTAGTTAAACTGACAGAGAGAACAAGCAGAATACATCGAGAGAAAGACAGAGTAGACATTAGTGAAATGATTGGAAGACTTCAAACTAAAACAGACATCCATAAATAGAAGACAAGAAAGAAATGAATAAATTAATCAAACGACAGAAATTTAATTCAAAATACGTTTTGAAATAAAGACTCAGAATAGTTTCTCCAGCAAGTCATAAGAAACAGACATTCCTATGATTATCCAACGCATTAGATAGCTTATCATCGAGATAAAGTGAGAGTAAAATGACGAGTTGCAAAACGGAAGTAAGTTTCAGCAGAGAAATGCTGCAAGAATCATCAGAAATTCTAGACGGCGAACGCTTTTCCAAATTCGAAGAGCTAATAACGGATGAGGGTAAAGTTTCGAAAGTAACTTCTGAAGTAAAAGCAAGACCAAAATCCATATTCTGGTGTTGTTGTTGTTGTTGCGTCTTTGTGAAGGGTTTCCGGTTGACTGGAGATGAACAATGAACTGAGAGCCGAGCCTACGAAATCGGGCTCCTAGCACTTGTCCCAAAACGAGAGAAAGGAGAAATGGCGTTTGGAATAAAAGATTCACTTTTCGGATGGACAAAAGTACTCGTAGCCACGAAATCGTACAGAGAAACGAAAGAGGAAATGGATGAAATGCGTCATTTGCGGGCTTTCATTCGCTGGCTGCCGAGGAATTTGGCAGAGCAGTTGAACGAAAGCGAGAAGGACGCAGCTGCTTTTATGGTCCAACAGAGAAAGAAATGAAAGAAGAGCGGAATTTGTCCCGATACTTGTTCTTTGGAACAGAATCTCGGGTTATTGTGGAAAAAAAACATTATATAATAAACTAGTTAGTGAAAAAGTCACGGTATTTTGATACTGACACCAAACTAGTGGATAAAGTTAGGTGGTCTAGAATATTAGGATAAAGTTCTAAAAGTAGGGGTAATAGTCCAAATATTTTGAGAGGAAAGTATGAAAAATGACATTTTCCTCCCATTCTCACTTTCATTCTTTCCTCATTTTGTTGCCCCAGTGTCATCGATTTGTAATTATTCGAAATGAACTCCTCTGCTCTTGAGGAGAGAGGGCCCATTTTATTTTTTGTTCTTTTGCCAGCTCCAGCGCTCATTGCCACTCGCTTTGTCTTCCCCTCAGTTATATTCTTCGGCCCAAAACGGCAGCTTTTGTTATGTGCTCTCTCGCGCGCATAATGAGATGAAGCTGGGGAGCGAAGTCGAAAACCAGGCCATTTAAAGGATATAACAGAGGGGATATGCTGCGGATAATGGCCTGACAAAGCGAGAAGCCAGAAGTCGGCAGATAACAGCCAGATAATGGGCTAATGAAAAGGCTGAAAATGGGGTGGGTGGGGGATATTTTTGAAGGGGATGATGGTGGAATTCGTGAAATATTCAGTGAAGAACAGAGTTTCGGCTTGGAAAAAATGCTATGACTCTGAAATATGAACAATGAATATGAAACATCGACGAAGATCAAGACAGCGGTAGAAAAGTTGAACTTTGAAGCTTTGAACAACCAAAAATGAGTCGAGAGGGCGGTAGCCCGTGTGTTTTTTCGCCGTTGTATTATGGACCTCGTCAAATCTCATGCATCTTCAATGCAACACAAACGAATGTAAATTGTGACACACAGATGAAGACGCGAGAAGGGGGACGGAGGATAAAGTGGGAAAATTGAAAAAAAAAAATATTGAAGACGTTAAAGATGTCACGGGAGAATTGCAGATATTCCGCTTGTTGTGTTCCAGCAAAACAGGAGTCCAGAAATTGACGGGGTAAAAATTGAAATTCATGAGAAGAAAAATGAGAATTTTGAAAAATCCACTGGGGAAAATTATCTAGAAAGTATACAAATTGATTCTGAAAGTTCATAAGATCGAACTGTACGATAATTTTCAGATTTTTGGTAGACGAAACAAGAAATATACAGAATAAAAAATATCGTCATGATTTTTATTATTGAGAAAAACTGATCTTCGTAAAAAAAACTTTCTTAAGATCGATCAGAAATGCTTGTAGTTTAAAAATGATTGTTGCGCATGATGTGTTGCAGAAATAAGCCGATGTATTAGCCATGGCTGAATTTTTGTTGCCAAATGCCATGTGCTGCTGTTTCCACTTTGCCGTGCGAATAAAAGGCAATTTAGACGGCCATCCACCCCACTTGCATGCTCAAAGAGACACGCATAATGAAAATCGACTAAAGGCAAAAGATGAAGATGGGAGCTGTCAGAAACGTCAATTTACTATGAATTGTGAAAGGATTTAGAGGAACTATGGCTTTTTTCTGAGAAAATTAAATTGGAACATCTGATGAATGATATGAAGAAATTGATGAAGGAATGGGACGTCTAGTGTCATATGAAGTTGCAAAGAAGATTAATTTTATGCGAGTCATACTCGATTGGTGAAAATTGTTTTTGAAGTAAAAATGTTGAATAACAAACAGACTTGGGACTTTTTTTTTAAATTTAGTCACCGCACCACAGTTACAATGGAAAATTCCAAGTCTGATAACAAAGAAGATTTGTTTGAGTCCAGAAAGGAAAGAAACGAAGAAGGCTCGAATCAGGCTAAGAGAAAATTCGGATGTCGAAAGAGTTATCATTGGTACAGTCAGAGTCAATACATTGTTCGAAGTCGGTTATAAAGGAGTTTTTGAACGTCGAAGAAAGTTATTGCTACAATCAGCTGAACAGAGTAATCTGAATCGAATATAAAAAGCTTTGAGTACTGAAAAAGGACTGCTGATCAAGGAATAGAACGAAGAAGCTAGAATCGGATATACAATGGGTGATGTAATTTGAGATGAGATGTCGTACAGCTTGTGGCCATGCACGGCAAGTTCTAATTCGGTTTGGAGAGGATTCACAAAAATCACTGATTCACTTAGTCAAGCTCTTCTTTTTGGACGCTCTACGAAGAAGAATGGAAAGGAAAAAGGAGAAGGACCTGAGTGCTCACTTGCAATTTGCTACTGCAAATGCAGAAGCTGAAGGGAATGAATTGAATGACGAGAGAAATTTAAGGATGAGAGCAGAAATTTTTGGAACATCGGAAATTGGCATGGAAATCATGGATCAGAAATAAAGTCGAACTTTGAATGTCCGTAAGAATTTCTCAAATATCGTTAGATAGGACATTTTGGAGTATCGGGAAATAGTCGTGGAATTTAGGTTCAGAAATAAAATCTGAGTTTTAAATTATAAATTAGCCATAATTTTCGAAATATTGTTAGAATTGAAACTCGTTGAACTAAATTTGTAATCCAGCTTCATCTACTAATACACAATATCAGGTTTTTCAACAACGGAAAACAACGCCTTTAATTTATGCATTTCCATCGTCGAGCATTAAAAATCCCATGAACATACCATGTCTCGACGCTAATATGAAATTTCGAAGAAAATAAAAAATTAAAATTTTCAAAAATCGATATCCAAAGGATTACGGTTATCGATTTTTGCTCTTTCCTCCCCGTTCGCGTGTTCGTTGTTAAAAACATGAGATAGTGCTGATGAGAATCTAGCATGAAATTCGACTATTAGAATTGGCGAATTGTTCCGGGAAAATTGAACCTCCCCTCCATCGAAATGTTGAAACACCCAAGGGATTTGTAAAATGGAATGCGTCGTCGTAAAAGAAATATTGAACCGCAAAATGAGAACGATAGCCAATTTCCGAATGTTCAGACTTAGGGCAACACTTTTGCCAGACAAAACAAAACTATAAGAGGGGTAGATCGTATGAAAAATCATAATTATGGCACACCACCTCGCAAAAGTAGAATTTTTAGCTGGTGGAGGATTGGAGATAAAAATTTGCGCTGAAAATATGCTAGAGGTGGGTCGCAGGACATTTTCGATGATCGTCTTCGTTAGGGCTAAGGACGTTCGAGATTGAGGATTCGTTAATGCGAGTTGCAAGTATCGATTCGAGAATTGAAGTGAGTGAATATGAAAATGAGAACACATGTGTAGTTTTTGAGATTTCGGAAATTGATAGCAGCAGAGTCGAGCCGATGCTATCGGGGAGGAGAGTTGTGTCGGCGGCACATATCATTATTTGGTCAAAGAACTAGAGAATAAAGAAGATATGTTCTAGTCGGAAGACAGAGTATATGAATATTTATACCACGAATCATACGATGCATAATAATTGTGTAGGAAAAAGGCTCTATTATTACGCAATAGAAAAAATAGGAGGGGACGTTTCAGTTCACATGCATATTTTCACTTGATACACGCTAATAGTAGATAGGAAGAGAAAAACTTGCGTCGTCCTCGCAAAAAAAGGAAGAAGGAGGAGGAAAGAAGATCCCCTCGGGGGTAGGGTGGGAGATGGAGGAAGACGAAGCAGAAGCGCATGCACACGGCAGCGAGGAATATCTCGTATAGAAGGATGATATAAGTTGGCTGATTCGATAACGATGCAAAGTTTACACTTTTCGGGTCTCTGGGTTCTGATTCGGAAATATGATCTTAACCCGAGAACTTTGCACAACTAATTGAGAGAGAGAGAGAGTAAAGATACCAAAATTATCGAGAAATAGAAAATAGGTTCATACTCGAGGAAAACGAAGTTACAAAATGACGCCAAATTTTTCTAGGAAAAATAGTGCGATTTTATGGAAATGGTGTGGTTACGTTTTACTAGGGAGGTTCGCGGATTCAAGGTGTTGAGGTTTCCAAGTAGCCAATAAGATCATTATGGGCAGCTAATGCGAAATTTTTCTCGAGGATGCAAAATTATGATCAGAAAAATGATAGCCTGTTGATGGTTCGTGGTTTGAGCATAGAGATTTCGACAGATATCACATCGCAATATCATCAGTACACCTTGTCAGTGTAATCGTTAGGAATTTCTTTCAAAAGCCGCTGTTGAAAAATAACGAAAAATAAAGCAAAGTACGAACGAAGTACGAAAATAGCAAATGAGCGTCGGAATTAGAACAAGGTACAAGACAAACTAAGCATAGTGATGCAAGGATAATTTGATAAGGACTAACTTTAGAATTGATAGAAAGGTTGACGAAATCGATTTTAGCATTTGTTTTGAATTGCTAAGGTCGAGAAGTCGTTGCCATAAATAAGTTTAGGGTTTGAGTTTGCATCAGTAAAGTATAAGATAAACTGGAGGAATCTAGCTTCATCCTATATTTGAAATAATTAGGAGATGAACAGAGATTGTCAGGAATGATTACATTGTGAGCAATGCCTAAATAAATTAGACCATGTCGTATGGCAACATTATTTAATGAAATTTATGAAAAGCCGAAAACAATCCTCTTGCTTTTTTCAGTATTTTAGCTTTCAAAATTTGAAAATATCACTTCTTCTCAAAAAACCTTATAAAAATGTGCTCTAAAGTTTGGTACGAAATGATCATAACTCGGATCCTAACGAATCATTCAAAGGATTCAAAATCGTTAAGAATTTCGCAGCTCTCCGTCATCGATGCGTTCAGTTCAGCTGACAGCCCCCTTTGAGAGCTGATTTGAAGAAGCCGCAGTCGATTTTTGCTTCCTTCTTCTTTTTTCCATCCGAAATTCGAAAAATTCGTCGCTCGGTGACAGGCGAGCGCGAGGAACTTTTGTTATTCTAACACTTCTTGCGCTGAGTGCGAGTTGTAAAGAAATTAGTTCGACTACGAGGTTGGAGATACGATATTGTAAACTTAGGAGCAGAAAGAGGATAACTTTCAGGAAATTTGAACAAAATATTGAAGGTTGAAAATGGGGAGAAAAAAGGGTAATTTTAGACTAGTTTCTCCATTTTTCTAGCCGTGAAAATGACCGTGCACCACTTTGCACTTTTCAAATTAAGGATCAAATAATACAGATTGAAATGATATATGAGAATGAGAAATATTTGAGGTAAGATTTGTTTTGTTTTTTTTAAGAATTGATCTTTACAAGCTAGACTTTGGCCCAGAAAAGTTCAAATCGGTCAACTAAAACACGCTCGTCTCATCCCACAAGCTTTAGGGTGTGTGGAATCGTAACGTAGAAATAGCGATCGGAATCGTGTGAAGTGGCTGGAATCGCCCTCATTGGGAGATTTGGAGATCAAAAGAAAATTAGTATGAAAGCGAGGGATGGGATAGAATTTGTAGAGGAGTGAGTTTCTGGTTGTCGCTGAATGAATGGCCGGCCGGTGGATGAGAAAAGAAAAAGACACAGAGGCAGAGGAAGGTGAAAGGGAGAAATCGAATGAATACACTCTTCCCGGTCGACGCGGAGCAAATGCACAAGGACAACTGTCATGGGGTAAGAGAGAAGGAAGGAATTGCTGCTGCAGGCATATTCTCACTCGCTCTCTCTTTGATTCTCTTTTGACAACCCCTAAAGCTAGCTGCACCACAAGCATACACACACACACACTATTGCCAGGGTGATAAATGTGAACAGCAAGCTTTGAGAATGGAAAACCAGAAGACAGCAAAGATGAGTTTGCACAAGACATGATTGGGATGAATGGACAGTTGCAAACACGTCGGAAGGGAATGCCGAATGATTGAAGCTTGATCTGTTGTGAAAATGTTATGGATCAAGAATGGAATCGATATGAAGTTGAAGAGGTGAAGGCCTGAATTAAACTGATTGATCAGCTGCAACAGCCTTAAAGATAAGCTCAATGATCTGATTTGGGTTTGTTCTGATCTATCAAAATGAGATGATATGAATTAAGCTGAGGTTGTAGGGTTTGATCAACTATTTCGAGAATCATGAATGTAGGAGTAGAATGCAGGCTCAATATCGAAGTTCATGCTGATCGGCATAGTTAAAGACCGGTTTTTGCAATGAAACATGAGCATGCGAATGAGACAACGATGAAGTTGCACAGTTTCGAATTTAAAGAAATGAACAGCTGAAGGAAACAATGAGTGAAATAATAATAACAGGTGAAAATTTAACAAATTTAAACGACAACGATCCAAAGTCATTGTGAACAAAGAGCATGAGTAAAGATTGACATTTGAAGTGATCTGATCCGACTGACCTGGCAATGAGAAAATCACTAGAAAATCGCGAGTTCAATATAATCAAGTTAAGAAAATCGGTCTATGATTCTACTCTTGAGCAGATTGGAAGGCCTTCCTCATTGTCAATGAAGTATTCTATTTCAATCTATTCTTACGCGATTATTGCAGTTGATTTTGTCAGACGCGAAAATACTACTGAACACCTCTTTTCTCGATTAGGTTGAAACGGAAATCTGTTAGCCGGTTGATTTGTGATTCAACTTTCAGTCGAGCGCGAAAAAGTCGACGAAAAACTCGGTTGATTGATGTGAACTGGTGCTGGAAGCTTTGAGCAGCAGAACTTGCACACTTTGGTTTGAACCGAACGAGAGGAAGTCCTGACAACAGTCCACATTCTGACGTAGTTTCGGTTGGGTATTTTCGTCGAGGAAGCGCGATTTTGACGTAGTTAGTCTAAAATTTCCCATCAGAAGCGTCGAATATTAGTTATTTTTGTTTTGCGAGGAATAAAATATGTCATTCCGATGTTATTGAGCACAGAACTGAATGAAGTTGTCAACTTGTCAATTCTGCCCGTTCTGAAGTAATGATGAGAGGCATGGAAATATAACTTGTGTATGTGTATAGTTTTGTTCAGAATATAAGAAATTTGATGAAATCTGGATATTGGAGCCTTCAACTAAAAGAGCTTCCAACAAGTTGACTTCAAGCAGCACTATTAATCTTGATAAAATTTTGTATGATATGAAAATTCGATGGAGGTAAAAAAGTTTGAGACCACACACAATCTATTTATCGATGAATATTGTGAATTAGAAATGCTTGAGGTATTTTTTCTAAAATAAAATTTCCATCTCAAACAATCCAGGGTGATTTAAATTGACACTTCCGTAATGAATCGAATAATAGCTCGGATCGAATCAAAGATCGTTTCGCTATTGAATCGAAGCGTGACGCTGCGTCGACATGTCTTTTTTTCGATCCAAGTCGTAGCACCTTGCGCAGCAGAAAAAATACGGACAAACATGGTCGATGGTCAAATTCCGTCTACTTTTAATCAAATTATTTGCTAGTTTGAATAATTATAAAGCAGAATCTCAAAGAATAACTTTTACATCACATATATGCCGTATTTATTCTAATATGACATATCTTAATAGGAGGGCACTCTCTAATAGTAGAGAACCCGCTAAATTCCAGAACTACCATTACTCAACTCAGATCATCTCAAGAGCTGTTTTATTTTTGATGCCGGAATCTAGGAGGCGTGCAAAGTAGTGCATAACTATTTTTAGTGGCTAGAAAATCGAGAAGTAGCACGCGAAACGGAGAGACTGGCCTAAAATCATTCTTTCTTTCCTTATTTCCGACAGAATTCTTATTAATATTCCTGATTATCTATTTGTGCAAGAAAATTATCCCGAAATACTATTTGGGATACCTACCTAAGGGCCCTACTTATGTTGTAAAAGATGAGAATAACTTCTACATATTTTTAAGTTATTTTAATACTAAAATCTAATCAATTTCTAAATTTCTGAACTACTCAAATTAACAAGATATTTCATGATATCCTGATATTCTCCTACCATAATCCAATCACTTTTTCCTTTATATGCATTCACCCACTATGTGTCTTCGCTCATAAGACGTGTAGCGAGTGTTTGTCCGTGATGAGCGCTAGCGCTGTTCGAGCGACAACGAAATATCGACTCATTTTACAGTTTCAACGATTTGCTAAAGTTTTTTTTTCATTTCTAAATTCCCATCTTTCTTATATATTCAGAAAAAATAATTTTTTCTACTTTTCTATGAAAAAAATATTGAATTTATCCGTTTTTATTCATTTTCCTTGTCAAAATTTTACGAATTTCGTTGAATTTTTTTTCTTATAATTTATTGATTTATCGATTTCAGATCCGTAAAAATGGCAGACGGGGGCAACGATCTGCCTGCAGGCAATTACCCACTCGAATTGGGAACCACGTTCCGCGACGCGGGCAAATCCAGGCAGGAAGAGACCAGCGCGTCATATCACACTATTCGGTGTAGGTTTTGATTTTTAAAGTAATAAAAAAATAAATGCTAAAAATAATCATATTCTAATGGAGTTGAAAATAATTTCTTTCAAAGTTTTTTTTCTGATGAAGTGTAAAAAGCTACCGAAATTGACCCTTTTTTTTTACAAATTATGATTAATTTTGCCTGAATTTGGGAGAAAAAATCTCAAAATTTCCAGATGACTTCAAGCCCGGTTCGACAACGGTCGAATCCGATCAGTATATCGCGTTCGGTTCGAATTCCGATGTTCACGTGGGTTTATCGATCAATAAAATCGATTTTTTTTGTATTATGCTTTTAAAATATTCATCCTGAACTTTTCACTATTTATCTTCCTAAGAAATAATATGAGAATAAGAAAAAGGCGAGGGTAGATAATGCAATGAATCAAGAATAAAATAAAACATTTTAACAAATGAATATATATTTTAGGTAGCGGTTCCCTCAGAAACGGGCGACAATCTGTCGGTGTTCAAAGGCTCGAAGAAGGAGGTTCGCCCCAAAGAGTGTCTGCTCTTCTTCGACAAAAACACCGGCAAAATGCGACTCGAACAACTTAACTCCGCAATCATGGTCAAGAAAGCGAGGTATTTTAATTCTTTCTAAAAGGTAACATAATCTGAAAAGCATATGATTTGAACAAAATATTATTTTAAGCATTTTTTAAACTTAATTTAGAATGTTTCTTTATTTTTTCTCCAAATATCGCGGAGTCCCTAATTGAAGTTCTCCTCCAGGGGGTATTTAAAATAGACATCCGGCACCTTTGTTAGAGGTTTTACGGTTTTGATTAAAACATTAGACAATCTTAATAGACGAAAATAACCTTTTAAAAATAATGAAACAATGTTTAGAAATCAACATTTTACAGAGATCTGGATTCGGCGACGGAAAACGCGCTGAAGAACGGCATCGAGCAGGTGCGATTGAGGGAGGGCGGGAAAAGGAGGAAACCGGCGAAGAACCCCGACGAGCCTGCTACTTCCCATGAGGATGATATGGAGTAATTTATTTATTTTTTAATTTGATTTTATTATTTTTATTTCAGAATTTCCTCCTCGTCTTCGAGTTCGAGCTCAAGCGATTCCGATTCCGACAGCGATAGTTCGAAAGGAGATGTGGGTTTTTTAATAAGAAAATATTAAAATCGAGAAAATTTTTAAGGTTTCGAAGAAAATTGAAAAAGTAAAAACAAAAAAAATAAAGTGATTTTCAGAAACGAGAAAGACGCGACAGCGACAGCTCGAAGTCGAGCAACAGCGATGACGAATGTAAGACAATTTATTTTTCTTTCGACAATAATATTTTGTTTGAATTTTACAGTTCCCACACAGAAAAAGTTTCAAGTTTTCTTCAAATTGTCAAATTATTTCAGCCCACCTACTGGAGAAGATGAAGACGATCCCATCGCCGAGCAGCGTGAGCAGCGCGGGCGAACACTCGCAAGCAGTGACTTCCCCGAATGCTGCCGGATCCCAGCCTGCGACCGCACCCAATCCACCCGCTCCTGCTCCGGCTACTATGAAGTGAGTTTTCCCTTCAAGTTGAAAATTTCCTGCTTCATGCAAAGTTGACAAGTTTCGAGGAGAATTAGCTCTAGTAAAGGTGGTGAAATTGCTTTGAACATTGCAGAAAGAAAATTTTGTCCAAGTTATCACAACGAAGTTTCTAGAAAAAGATTTATGCAAAAACACGAATCCATCTCTTCTAAATTGAAGAAGTGCAATGAAGAAGATAAAATTATGCTCGTTTTTTAAAATTTGTTTTATTTAATGATTTTTTTTTGTAAATAGTTCATTTTGTAAGTTGTTTTTTTTTCAGAATCCGCAAAACGCACGACTCACTGGGCCTGAATCTGAGCGAAAGTTCCGATGAGGACGAATAATGCAAATCAAAAAGAGTCGAACTTTACAGAAATGGTAATTTGCCACTTCCTTTCGGTAGTAATATCAACACAAAATGCGATACTTCTTCATTTCAAAAATGTGATGCTTCAAATCACTCAATTTACCCAGAATTGTGATTGAATTTCCACACACTTACAGTCATTATTTCGTAAACTATGTTACTTCATCTTTATGGTTCTTTCCAAGGGTCCTTAGGCAAAATATCATTATTTTTGAGGTGTGCATACTTTATTTTAAAGATTAAAGCTTATATATTGTCAACGACCTTTTACTTGAGACCAAGTAAATGACACTGACCTAGTGCCCGATAATTTGCGCGTTGTTTGCAGCAGGCTTTACGCTATGACATAATATTCAAGGAGTGAGTTTGACGACTATTTGTAGATATACGCAAGGCATATTTGCATATTCGAATTTGTGCATCGTTTATTTCGTCTCAAGTTATCGGTCATTGGCAATATCTCATTTCTTGTCCTAACGATTTACGATTTATCCATGATATTGATTTTTTCTAGCTTTCGGTGGTAGTTCGTCTTTTGAATATATGGTCTTTAGTCAAATGGGTTCATTCATAAATTGTCTTTGATACTATTTAGCTCTATGGTCAAATGGTCAAATGGAAAATGATTTTGGATATTCGTTTTTCCTGTATTTTATTCGTATTGTAAATTTTTAAAAATGGTGACCAAAGTTCAATCCCAACGGTGTTTAGAGACTCAATAAATTTTTGTAAAATACCATTATGTTTTTATTCTAAACTACATTTTTTTTTCAAATTAACTCAAGATATTGACCATTCTTCTTATAACATAATATTTTTGGGGCGAGCGTTATGCATATTTTCCTTTCAATTCATGATTAAATTAACCATACAATAGTGAAAAGGCATGTTCGCTATAAGCGTGCCCTGGTAACATTAGCATGAACTGAAAAATACACTAGTAAAACAACAATGCCATTTCAAGAAAACTATTTGACAACCTTTATTTCTCGAAAAGGCATCAAACTTAATGTTCTTTGTTGTATGATCGAATTAACTCCGACGAGTTTGTCGGTCTATTCTAATACACGTGAAGAGACCATTTCAACCACTTGCCTTGAACAAATGCCGAATTGTTGTCGTATTTCCTCGACGCACACGTCATTTTTCGTAAATCGATTTTTCAACCTATTCTCACTTTGTCTAGTGTCTGTAAAATTTAACATTGGCATTTGCATGTAGCACTACAAGTTGAAGAGGACACTTTGATTAAAACCGTGCATTATTTACAAATTTGAATTTTTAGTTCCGCCCTTTTTATTAAAAAAGAAATTATCTTGTTTCAGGAAGAATAATTCTCATTTCTACCTAATTTGTGATCAGTAACTTTTTCATGAACTTTCAACGAAGTTAATATTTTTTGTCGTATTTTCCTCAGTTAAACTATAACAAAGTTATTCTCAGATTGTGGATGATGTTTCTTTAACTTCACGAAGAAAATGATCTCGATAATTTTCTGGAACTTCCTTAAAATTCAAAACTGACGATGATCGTTTTGATCTTTCTAAGAAAGTGTCCGAGTTTAATGTTCATTTTCTAAAATTCATTTATTCTTTTCGTAGATCATACACTAGTTAATATTTGTCTGCATCTCACGAAAATTATGACTTTCTTTCACCAATTTTTAGAGCTACTGTAACAGAATAACTAGATTTGGAAAATTTTCATCATCGATCAATATCTGAAAATATCGTAGTTTGATTGTCTGCTATCAAAATATTCTGATAATTCCATGTTCGACACAGTTTCACCCAACTTCACATTCGGGAATCAGCATCATTTGCATACCGAAACTGAGTAACCGTTGGAAAGATTAGATCGTCACATTTTCCTCTCTGAATCCATATTATTTTCTCGTTTTATCAGACCAATTTCAGTGGTTCTTTTGCTTATTATTTACCTTTACCCATAAATTTATCAAATCAGAACTCAGCAATTTTGAAATGGCGGATGACGTGCACTATAGTTAGGGATAGGCGAGAGGATGAAAGCAGGGAGAAATAGTGTGGGAAAAGATAGCTCATGTCATACCGTCATTTCTCAGTTACCTCAGAACTCATTATACCCCGTCATTTCGTTAATTTTTTCCCATCATTTTATCGATTTTTCCATGAAATATCGATTGTTACTTTCATTATGTGTGCATTAGTTTTTTTTCATTGCGAAAGATACGAATCATAAGTTTTAAGATGAACCGATTTTTGGGCTATTTGGAAACCTCAAACTCTCAACCCGTGCAAAATAGTATGAAGGATGTTAGGGAAAACGATTCTTTTCCCATACTATTTCGTATGGCTTGAGGACTTGAGGTTTCCAAGTTGCCATTTTTCTGCATATTTCTTGAGTCGAATTTACAAATTCAGGAAGGATGGCTTCTCCGTCGCTACTCCCACTCATTGGTGTTTGCCTGCTCGTCGCGCCCTTGATTTGCAACCCAGTTAGACCGAAAATTCATTCCGGAGAAGTTCACACGAAACCGAAACATCCCAAGTCGAAATACAAGCCGATCGAGTTGAAGGACACGCAGGGCAGGGCTTGGGAGTGTGGCACGAGTGAGTGGACCAAGATGCTCAGCAAAGCGGAAGTCGAAGCAAAATGCCCAGATAAGTCGGGTTAGTAGGAGAATTTTTCTATAATTTGAAAAAAATAAGTTTGCAAAGTTAGATTAAAAAGCTCGTTTTTTTTTAATTGAAAATTTATGAATATCCTAAAATTTCTAGTGTTCATGTTCGGGCTAGAAACTAAATATTTGATGGGCGAAGGTGATGCCAATTTTAGTCGATTTTCACATTTTCTGTTGGAAAAACTTGAGCACCTTCACTACACCAATCACCAATATTTTCGTGCAAATTTCACGCTTTTGGAGAAAATTGGTTTGCTTGAAAATTTATGATTTTCAGTGGCGATAAATAATTGTTGCCTGACGCACGACAAGTGCTACACGGATCAGCTGGGCCAAGAGCATTGCGACGATAATTTCTGCAATTGTTTGGAGGTAAATATTTCAACTTTATAAATTTTCTAAGAAAAGGCTCTCAAAATATGGTTGGAGGCGATTTGTACCAGAATTGTAGGAACTTTCCTCGTAAATTTAGGTATAAATCACCCCTTTGTGGTACAAGTCGTCTCCAACCTCTCAAAATATGTTAGAGGAGTAAAGGTAATCTTCCGGCATTTGACAATGGCACCTAGACATCCACCTCTAACCTATTTAAACCTTTCTCTTCTGGCCTATTTTAGGAGCCAGAAAAATCGTTTCTTCAAAATTTTATGAAATGCCAATGAAGAATATTTTGCCGGTATTAAAATCGTAATTTCCCTAGATAATTTGGTCCGAATTTATACAAATTTTGATGGCCCCTATTTATTTCCTATCGGTTATATTGAATTTTCGAGTTTTCATTTTGATACGACAAACTTTCGAAATCGGAAATTGCATTTACATTTTTCAATCGATAGATTTCAAATGCATTGAGATTTGTTAAACATGAATTTTTTCGAAAGGAAAGAGTTCGCAATTTCGATCGATAAACTTCGGATACATGAAAATTCATGCAATTTCAAAGTGAAATATTTTTAAAAAGTGCTCGAGAAAAAAAAACTAAATAAATCTCAAACTTATAGTGCTGATACTGGTGAAATTTTCAAGATGCTCTAAACTTTTTTATTTCAGAAAGGAACGGTGAATTCCGGAAAATGCCACAACGAAACGGCTCCGATGTTCTGCGGTCTTGTGAAGACGTTCGGCACCGACCCATACAAGGCTTCCGCTCCTAATGCCACTACTCCCGAAACTGAATATCAGGTAGATTTTGAACTTCGAAAAATTCATTACCAAAACTATTCAAAATTCAATTCCATTTGGAACGAATGCATTTTCCAGAGTTAGAACAGGACCGGGAATTATTGAGAAAGCCTGTGCATTATTTAATTCGCCAATTAGAAAATTTATGGGCTCTCAAGCGTGATAGCGTGATATAAAGTTTTCTCAAGTATCATGATTTGTAGAAAAGCTAATTTTCAGGAAGAGGAAAATGACAAACCCGACGACGACTACTACGATTTGACGGCGAAAGAAGAAAATTCTGGTTCCTCGGCTAACTAACCAACGTGCACATGCCATTCTCTGTAGTAATGCGGTAACTCGCTATAATTTTCGTCAAAGTACTGAGCCATGAAGGAGGATTGAAGTGTACTGGATAATTATAAAATGGCGCTCATTTTTCATTAAGTTCGGTACGCTTTATTTTCTTGCTGAAATCAATTTGTCGACCATGAACGCATAAGATCTACTCACAATGTAGTTTATTTATAAAATATTAGGTATTTTCGAAACCTTTATCCTTCTTACTTGTAAAATCCTAGATTCTGTGAAAGCATAACAACTTTGTTAGGACTTTTTATTCTTGGCGATTACGATTCAAGAAAATTTATTCGGGTCAATTTTGACAGCTCTTGCGAAAGAACACTTTGTCATATTTGTAACATTCCACTCATGTAACCTAAATTTAGGTATAAACTGTAAACTGTTAGTGCTAAATGTGGGTATTTTTATACGAAAGCTCACGATATTTTCATGGAGTTGAGATATAATATTTTGCTGAAATAAATATTATGTTTTGGTAGACAATAAACATAAACTCGAAGTTTGGATTTTATTATGATAAATTATTTTCATGAGCTCTGAACATTTATATTTCAAAAACAACTAATTCGTCGATCCGGAAATCAGGTTATTTTTCTCTGGTTCGAAATATTTACCCCAGTTTGTTTCGATTGTCTATTTCAACAGTCTACTATTAATCATGTCATCGATTTTTTCGACATCCAATAACTCTACGTTTTTTTTAATATCCTTTATCAGACTTAGAAATTAAAATATCTTGAAAATAGTTATTTCAGAAAAAAATTTATTTACCGTCAGACGATGCGATCTATCAGACTTCTTCACTTCATCGGTGTTTTACTTTTCTTGGCGCCATTTTGTCGTTCCGTCAAACTGAAGCATATCAGACGAAACTACAGGTCACTTGCACCTATCGACTCTACAGGAGGATCGTGGGAATGCGGTGCAAATCAATGGATGAAAATCCTCAGCAAAGCAGAAGTTGGAAACAATTGTCCGGCTAAATCGGGTAAGTTAGTCGATTTTTATGAAATTTAACAACTTTCGCTAATTCGTACCTAATAAATAAACTGAATTTTTTCCCTTTCTAAACTGAATATTTGCTGTAATGCTTTTTTTAATTTGATCTACAAATTCAATGAATTTTAGCTGGAATTAATAACTGCTGCTTAATTCACGATTCCTGTTACGACAAGCAGCTCGGTCAGAATAATTGTGACGACGAATTTTGCGATTGCCTCGCGGTACATTTACAGAATTTTCTTTCTTCCACTTCTGTAAATTTTAAATTCAGTTCCAATCAAGGGTAGGATCCCCAGTAGATATGCCGAATTGATATTCGGAACAATTTTTTGCTCAGAAATATCATCAGGGTTGTAAATAAGAGTTCTGTGAAGAAAAATAAAATTAAAAATTTTCCTAGGCGAAAGAGTCACAAAAATTCGTTGCTCGAAATGAACACGTTTAGACTAGATCTTTTATGATATTTGGAGTTTGAAAAATACTTTCTTCCCAAATTTTTGGTTTCAAACTACCAATTTTTGCAAGGGGGCAGAACTTAGGGGTTCTAAATCAAGGGTTCATATTTTGCAAATCGTTTGAAAATTATTCGTGGAAATTTTTTATGGACATTGAACTTATAAAATCCCCATTAATGAGATAAAAAGTTCATGTGAACTGATTTTTTTTTTTTTATAAATTTCGTGAAATAATTAAGTTTTACAAAGAAAGTCTCAAAGTTCAATCAAACAAACTTGGACTTCAGCGAGAAACTGCCAACACCGATTGCTATGAGGAAATTGGTCCGAGATACTGTGCAACCGTGAAAATGTTCGGTGCGATTCCATACGAAAATTCTGGACCCACAAAATCTAGAGTCTAAGCAATAAATGTCAAGCATACATCATCATAAAATAAATGTTAGTCGTTGAAAGAAATTAAGTTTTTTTTTTTTCAAAAGTGAGATGAGTTTCAATAAAAACTGCACTTGTAGAATTCTTGCTAATAAGTGAGTCCGTAGCGTTGTCCAACAAAGATTTTGTTGGACAACGCACGCCCTCCGCTAAAAACGTATCATGTCTAGTAATATTCTTTCTGCTGCAGCGTAAAGAGAAAATGTGTGTAATTTGAACAATCAGCTGGGTAAAACTAATGAAAAATCTCCATAAAATTAGCAATTAAAAATGAGTAAATACTAAATTAGGAAAATACTGAGTGGATGAAGGCATAACATTGCTTAGAAGAAAAAAAACATGTGGATTTGTGTTGTAAGACTTTATTTGTTTACATTTCAACGATAAAAATGGTCATCCAACTAGAGACCATTCTCGATTTCGAGCAGATAAAACAGTGAAATAATGAAATAATTTGTATGAATAATAAAAAAAAATACGTATAGGAATACAAAAATAGCGCAGCTGACTGAGTTGATAAGACTAAATAGGGAAATACAATTTCATGGGTTAGGAAGGGAAGAAAATAGGAGGAGAATAAAACGATTTGAATCGAGTAAAATAGAAATTTTCAGACTATCCTATCTGTTCTTTGATGAGCGTCATAAAAACTGTCAGGCATAATGAAAAATACAAATACAGCTATGTCTAGGTGGATAAAATAAAAATAGAAATCCGAAGAAAAGATGATACACCTAATTTGGAATTGGAATAGATGATAACTTGAGAGGTAAAAGTGAACATCGAAACAAAACGACACCTTTGTGGAAATAGGAGAATAGCTCAGTTCTAGTCGAATGGGTTATTGGTGTTCTGTTGGGGATTGGGAGAGAAGTCGGGAAAGGCCGAGTAGTTGGGAGGCGGCTGCTGGAAAGCTGAGTAGGCTCCGAACGCGCCCGGATAGGTCGGGTAGGGGTTGGCCTAGCTTGGGAAGAAGTTGGGCTGGAAGGGCTGGGGCTGGCTGTAGGGCGAGAATGGGTAGGGATACTGCAAGTTTGGAATTAATCAATTTAACAATAAAAGGAATTATACCGATGAAACACGCGAAGCCTGGTCAGAGCCTTCAGAAGAAGGTTCCGAGTTAGAAGAACCACCTAGATTGTGTTAATTACATTGAAATATGAGATGAGCTCAATTCTTAGTTAAAATATGAGTTATTAAGGTTTACTATCATTACATAATTGGTTAAAAAACAAAATTTTCTTCATATGAGAAAAATAATGAACTTTCGGTAAAGAAGAATTTTCAAATGGATGACTATTATAAAATTCGGTAATTAGTACAAAAATCATTAAAGATTTTCTCTATGCAAACGAGTTAATTAGAATTAAAAGAAGAGTTGCTGACCTCCAGAAACGATGTTCTGCTGGAGCTGCCTCATCAAGTTCTCCTTCTCGGTCTGACGAGCAAATGCAAAATCGCTGACTTTCTGCTGCAGGCGAACCAAGATTGGAGTCAGATCGTTGTAGAACTAAAAGTGAACAATATTGAAGTAAAATGATCTATTGTGCTCGCCGCTAATGTCCGGCGTCGAAATAGGCGCGCTCTAACCATAAAACTTCTGCTCCATTAAAAATGAGAGTGTAGCCTTTTCTTTCATTTATCAAGAGGGAGAAAGAAGAAAAGGAGACAAAGCTCTCATTTGCGATTGGAGCAGGAGTTTTAGCGTTGGAGTGCGCCCTTTTCAGCGCCGAATACCAACGGCGAGCACGATACTACAAAAATTGATCAAATCACTTTCGAAAAAAGAAACGAATAAATTGTACAATTTGTAATGAAAATCTAGTGTGAAAATGTATAGTAATTGAGAAATTAGTCGAAAGTTTTGATCCTGATAATGATTTTCAAATTTTCCTACCTTAGCTCCTTCGTCCAAATTGGCCTTCAATTCAGTGAAAGCGTCAGCGGCGGTGGCGAGTGTCTTGAGGACCCTCTCCCTCTCTGCGCCACTCGAAGTGCCCGACTTCTCTCGAGCGAACACGTTGTTCCATTTCTGCAATTCTCATTCATAACTTTGTTATTCAACACATTATCTCCCAACCTGGACTTCCTTGAGGACTTCTTCCTGTCTCTTGATGGAGTTGGCGACCTGCTGCTTGAGCGGCCCGTACAGCTGGTTGATCTTCTCCTTGGAGATGTGCTCCTCGTTGATCAGCTGGCTCTCCGTCATCGCCTTCAGGAAGTCGTTCGCGATGTCGCAGTTCACGTTCTTCAGATCCTGCAATACATGATTTCAATAATTTTTAGTTAGAATAAAAATGAACGTGTTGCATTTTTCATTTGGCAGAAATTGAAAATATTAAAAATTCCTCTATTCGTTGTGTTATTGACTTTCCAAGATATTCGAGCAAATAAATTAAAATATTTACGTACCTTCTCGATCTTCTCCCTCTCGACCTTGATCTGCTGCACGTCATTCATGAGCTCCTTCAGCTTGGTCACTGCTTCAGATGCTCCGCCAGTTGCATGTGCCTGCTGATTGGGGATAGAATTGCGCAAATCCACCTGAATTATGTAGATCTTTCCAAATAAAAAATTTAAAGGTTCATTCAGTGTCTTCTAAAATAATTAAAAAATTTAGAAAATTATTGAATAAGTGATAGAATAGGAAATGACTAAATTAAAGAAAGAAAAAAATATACATATTTCGTTTCAGATAACTATTTTCACACCACAACAAGGATATTGCACACTCTTTGCAACTCGCTTTTCACTTCTCAAGCGATTTCTTTCACTCCCTCTTTTTCTTTTTCGTATCTGCGAGAGCGTATGCTCTCTCCCAGAGTGAAATAGCATCCCAGCAGACGAAGAAGAGGGAAAGGTGGAGCATAGGAGAGAAGGAATGCAAAATGTGTGCAACATTTTGGTTGTGTCGTAAAAAATAATGACCGTACCTCATTTTTGCTGAGCAGCTCGATTCCCTGGCGATTGGCTTCGAATTTGTCGCGGACCATTTTATCTGCATTCGATGCAGTATGCAGGATCCTACGATATTTGTCAATTTCCTAAAAGCGAATTAGATGAGATACGATCTTGGATGATTTATTGGAATACTTTGTCAAGAAAGCAATAATTTTCAAAACGAATGATTTATACGAAGAAATAACTAGTTTTAAACATCAATTCAAGAAATTACCTGCACAAGAGGCCCAGTGAGCTGTCCACTGGACATGCGATTCCATTTGCCCGCGAACTGATTTCTCAGATTGTCGTCACTGTTCTTCTCTTCTGTCAGGACGCGATTCGTCTGAAATCCTTCTTTTTAATTTGTAATCACCCAAAAAGAAATCTCATCCCATGATAAAAGGAAATAGAAGGAATAAAGATTATTACAATATATTCTTTTTAATAAATTATTTTCTTTGAACTTATGTGCATTCTTGCTCATTTGAGAAAGGAGACAATTCCGTTTATCTTTACGAGATAATAAATTATGCTAGAAAATCAACCTCATCGAGAATCTCCTCATTCTTCTTGTAGAGAGCGGGCATTTCGGTGAACATCCTCTGTATCTCTGCATAGCCGCCCGCCTGTTTCACTTTGGCAGATTTCTGCTTCATCGATTTCGACAGCGTCTCTGTCGAAGTCACATCGTCCAATGCGGCTGGCAAATTCAAAGAAGCCAGGATTCTGAAGTTAAAATGATGAGAGTTTACATACGAGTTATAAAAATGAGCACTAGCATAGTCATATTCAAGTTGTAGAGTATATTAGGACACTTTTGGAAATATCCTAAATCCATAATGCAATAGTGACATTTTTAGTTATCGAAAGATTTTTTTTTTCTAACTAAAGCAAATTTATCAGCTGATAGACAAATTGAAATTGGAAAAAACACCGACTAGATTATTTTCTTTGAACCATGCACATTCAAACTGACTCATTCATGAGCTGAGTGTACTCCCTAAGTCTGCCAGTCTCCATTTTGACGAGCTCTGCCTTCCTTCCATTGTAGGACAGCATTGCATTGTGCACCTGGACAGGCGAGTCCGTTACATTGTCCACCAAAAAGTTTGGTAGACAACGCACACTTTTCTTCTCTTGCTTTCCCATACTATTTCTTAGAGAAACCAGTGTCTGTTTCTAACTGGTGTCCCGGTGTCTTTTTTCTATGAGCCTTTCCAGGTGGAGGAAAATAATAGCATAAGGTAAAACATAATCAATCTTACATAATAACTTAGCAACTGAGAAATTGATCCCTTTTTTATATCTTTCTGAATTTGGAGTTTCTTGAATTCAATATCTTCATTCTTCACCCATTTGTCGAAAGCATCTGGATTATTCAGCGCTGACTTCATGCTCATTATGGTTCGAGCAAATTCTTCTAAACTCATGAGATAGTATTATTTCAGGTGTATTTGTATTTGCATTACCTAAATCAGTAAACTCCTTGAATATTCCGGCAATTACCATCTTGATCTCCTCACTTTGGGAATCGTAGAAATCTGGCATCTGAAATTTCGTTGATATTTCTTATTGATAAAAAATGCGTATTGGATTACCCTCGATCGGTCCATTTGAAAACGCCATTTTCTATACTCTCTTCTTGCTTCTAATGGCATGTCTTTTGAAATCGCATCGATGCTGTCAATTTTATCGGCAATCGATAAATCATCCGCCTTCCATAGATTTTTGATGATATTTTTCTGTGAAACATTCAACGTTTCAACAAATGATGGCAGTTGCTAAAAGTTTCTGATAAAATGCCATCATTTTGAAAAAAAAAGTAATTCATTACAAAAAATTTGATTTGAACTTCAACTTGTGGTTTTGGAAATAGGGTTTGTAGAAGTTGGCACAGGTTCATCATTCATCCTGACTGAATTTGGTTGAATTCGAATTCAATCAATGCCTATTAACGCCTTCCTGATGTGTTATAAAGTGTGCGGCTGTGGTTAGAAAAGACAAGCGATCTTATAAAATCTAAACCCAGCCGGTTATTTGCGGTTCTGGAAAGATTCCAAGGGTAATCCACTAATTATTAGTACGATCAAAGAACCCACTAACTTCTGGAAAGATTCCAAGGACTGTGAAGTCCCATAAACTAGAGTTTCTGGTAAGATACCAAAGATTTATCAAAGGATTGCAAAGAACAAAAATAAACTCCAAGGCAGCCGAGGGGCTGATCTTTCTATAGCCACGAAAGCGAGAGATAAAATGTGAAGGAGAAAAGAAAAACATGCTGCAAAAATGATACAGCATGGTAAAAAGATGCAGATCAAAATATAAAAAGTGTGCGCATTCGCACATAAAGCAAGCTAATATTAGTTAGTGAGACAAATGTTGGGAAGATTATACAAATGCATAGAAAGAAATGAAGTGATTGACATAAGGTCTCCAAGCTCCGCCGCTTTGCAAAAATGCGCTTGTAGTAGAGAAGTGTGGTAGTTTGAAGCAGAAAATTTGGGAAGGAAGTACCCTTCAAACTTCGAATATCTCAAAAACCCTATCTAGATCGACGATAAATCTAATAAAACGGTTCTGGGCAAAAATTATGATAAAATAACCGCACACAACCAACCACAAGCAATATTTCGTTTGCGAAAATGGGTTCATTTTGAGTGATGCTTTTTTGCGATTTTTCGGTCAGGGATTTTTTTTCTTCACGGAAGATTTATTTGCAACCCAGATCATATTTTATATGCAAAATGGGATTTGGCATATTCACTTGGGAGTTCTACCTTTGGTTGCTTAATTGCTCCAAATTCTGTAAAATTTGTTGAGCTTGAAGTTGTTGGGCTATCAATACAGATGTTGTCAAATTGGATTGCCAACTAAATTAGAAAATAAATTCAGTTAATTGTATATTGAAACTTCAATAGCATTGGCAACAATA
This sequence comes from Diploscapter pachys, assembly GCA_002287525.1. Classification (NCBI taxonomy): domain Eukaryota; kingdom Metazoa; phylum Nematoda; class Chromadorea; order Rhabditida; family Rhabditidae; genus Diploscapter; species Diploscapter pachys. The sequence goes on along the minus strand of LIAE01008627.1, from coordinate 2,196 downwards.
GCAGCTCCATGAGACACGATTTCGTCTGGATTCAAATCGAATTTGATTTTATCGCTTCCAAATTTCGCAGTCAGAAGTTCTCTAATCCTTGGTATTCTGGTTGAACCACCAACGAGAATCTATAATAATATATCTTTTATGAAACTATAAAATGACTTACAACAAAATTAATATCTTCTATCTTCATTTGTGCAGTGTTTAGAGCCGAATCAACTTGTTGGATCGCTCTAGTAAATAGATCAGAGCATAATTGGTTCAATTGAGATTTTGTCAACGAAACTTTCAAATTAACTTCATTATTAATCTCCATCTGAATTCAACATTAAATCGATTAAAGATAGTGTGAAGATACACTTACGAAGATATTTGTTTCTTCAATATTATTTGACAAAAACTCTTTCGCTTCTCTGCATTTTTCGCGTAATCTTCTAATTAATCTTGGTCTTTGATCGATATCATAACTTGAGCTTGTCTTAAATTCCGTAAGTGCATATGTCATAATACGGCTGTCAAAATCTTGGCCGCCTAAAATATACATCACTTCTGTTTGAAAGAATAGTACACACCTAAATGAATATCACCGGTCACAGCCATGACGTCGACATTATTGCCAATCATTCTCAGAATGCTTACATCTAGCGTTCCTAAATTTGGAAAATGCCGATATAATTTTATATCAAAGCTGACCCCCTCCAAAGTCGAAAATCAGCAATTGTGAATTCCCAAGATTGTTTTTCGCATTATAAGCGATTGCAGCAGCGTTAGGTTCATGTAATAATCGTTTTAATTCAAGTCCGGCCAATTCAATCGCTCTTTTCGTTGCAGCCTTCTGATTATCTTGAAATAATGCAGGGACAGTCACGACAACGCCAGTAACTTTTTGATGTAAATATTTCTGAAAATTTGTACAATTAATTCGTTCATTCTTTAATCGAATAAAATTTCGGCTCAGGGCCGACTCCCCCCACTATGCCCCTACTCCCCCCACTCTCCAAAAACTCGTTGAACGATAAAACATAGTGGCGGAAAAGTGGTTGCTTTAAAAAGTGGGGGAAGTAGGGGCATAGTGAGGGGAGTCGGCCCTGAGCCTAAAATTTCATACCTCAGCACGAACTTTTAGATACTTCAATATCTCCGCGGAAACTTCTTCGGGCTTCAGAAATCGCTCATTTGGGGTTCCCTTATTCAGCACATATCCAGCGCATTTCTAAAGTCACGAATTTTCATAAAGAAATACACTGAGATTACATCTCTTGTATCGACTTTGAATGTCCAGAGTTGACGCGTTTCTGCATTCGGTAAATTGTGCAGGAATTCCCAACCAATCAACCGTTTCGAATCTTCAAGCTATGCATTTTGTGATAGTGATTATTCTAATTTACCATATAGGATATTCGACATGTCAGTGGGAGCATCCAAAGCAGGATTTCCAATCAAAATCTCAGCACCGTATGCGACAACTGAAGGGACGATATTCTTTCCTAAAATTATCATATCCTCTCAAAATTATGATATTCGCATACCATCATCATGGTGAATAGCCTTGGGTTTGCCGTTTTCAATAACTGAAACACACGAATATGTCGTGCCCAGATCGATGCCAATATAGACCATTTTTATTCTTGAATTTTTAAAATTAAAAATTTGCACTGATTTAGGAAATAAATCCTGCATTCATGCGTAAATGAATAAAAAAATCAATAACTATTAGAAGCAAGAAAGTAAGCTTTTACGTTGAATGAAAATTGATAAGAGAATAGTGATGTCGAACATTTCGCGAGAAGAAATCTTATGATAATATTAATCACTTTGACAAATGATTAGAAGTTAGAAATAAACAAATGAGGGATTTTTAATTGGTTGAGCAATAACCTACTCAATTTCTACCGTAGACAATAAAATAATCCACCTGTCTGACACGACTTCATTCGCGATGTCGATTCGAATGGACAAATCTGCCAGAGAGATATGTGAATTGGCCCATCAGCTCTTCATTCTGCATGCGCAACTGCTAGAAGCCACAGATGAAATTGAATTGATCACTCAGGTTGATTTTGTCTAGTTTCTGCCAAATTAAATATCGTTGTAGGTAATTGGCCGAGAGGCCTTTCCAGGCCGATTGCCTTCCAATCTCGATTTGCTGATGCGTCGATTCAACGAAGTCCAGTGTTGGGTGACAACAGAAGTGCTCCTGTC
>LIAE01008612.1:0-21424 GCA_002287525.1 Diploscapter pachys | reverse complement strand
ATCAGCGCGAAAAGCTGTACTATATACATGAAAATCAACCAAATCGACGGACCCCTGTTCCGCATCCCTTCCTTATGACTTTGATTTTTCCTGACATCCACTCTTAAGGATTTCAAATTTTTCCAGATTTTGACAGAGTTCTGACCTGATCGTTGGAAATGATTTCGACTTTGCCGTTCATGAAGACGCCCACACGAGAGTAAGTCGTGCCCAGGTCGATGCCGATTGCGTTCGCCTTCTTCGTCATCTTCCTAGATTCTGAAACCTGACAGATTAGATTTTTAGACGAGATTTTGAGATTTTTGAAAATCCAATAGAGAAATCTATAGAAAAGCTTAAGAGTGACTGTCAGTAAGGACCAAAGTCGGTGTTTCCTGGGATCCGTCGATTTGGCTGATTTTCACAGGCTTTGTTCAGTTTTTCACGCTGATTCTCATGGTGTGGTTTTTTTTCGTAAAAATTATCGTATACAGGATTACAGTAGCTTGAAGTTTTGACAGATCCGACCTCGGGAAACAATTCATAACTTTCTTATTTCTGAACCAAATTCGACTATTCTTTTTTTTCATTTTGTAGATCTTGAGTAGAAGAATAAATTAAAAATATAAAGAAATTTTTTAGAAATTATTTTTGGTAGGAAAAAGTTATACGAAGTTACCCTATATACCCGTACTACGTTTACGCGTAAATAGCGTTGGAAAAAATTCGCCCTTTTAGTATTTTGCGTAGATGAACAAACAACTTTCGTTCCAGGACTGAGGTCGGATTCACATAGGTATGAGCCCCAGAATTTTTTGAAGTTTGACGACCAATTATTGCAAAGTGTCGTTTGGACGGTAAATTTCAAAAATTCATATCTTCCTATATTTCTAATGAAATTTCATGATTATTTTTTTATTTTGTAGGTCTTGAGTAGAAGAATATCATAAAAATAAAAAAGAAATTTTAGTATAATATTCTTGCTAGGAAAAAGTCACTTGAAGTTACCCTATATACCCGTACTGGATTTACAAGTGTAATGTGAGTTAACGTCGGAATTTTTCATGAAATCTTGTAGAGCTCTTCAAGTTGATCAACTTTTGTTCCGGAACTTATTCTAGAATGTAGACACACAGGGAGATATGAATTTTTGAAATTTTCGAAAGTGGAAAATTTGGAGAAGAGAAAACCAATTCTACAGATAACGTTGAATAACATTCTTGGAATTCATGTTCATTCTGAATTTTTGGTGTCATTAGAAAGTACTGATCTAATATTAAAAAGTTATCCACGCCGATTTTTAGTTTTCCCCTTAGTTTTCATGTAATAAGCTCGGAAGTGAACGCGAACCAGGCCGCTAAAATCGTACTCGCTGCAAACCGCGACTTTTCCTTGTTCCTGGAGCGATTTTTTCGAGATTTCAACGATTGTCCATCAAAGGCAATATAATTTCACGTTAATTGATAGAAAAATTCTCGCGAAAATATGCCTACATGATTTTTTAAAATTTTTTGAAAGTAGGCAATTGTGAATTTTTTTTTTTCGAAATTTCCAATTTCGAGACGAGAGAACTTTTTTATTTCTCACCCAAACTGGGCAAATCATACACGAAAATACTCGCCAGGTCAGTCATTGTGTTCGCTTGCGAAAAAAACCCCACCTTGTCGCTTAAATTTTCGAGAAATTTGACGTTGTCTGAAAAGAGCGCATTTTTTGCACGAATTCGTCACTGTGGAGAGCCAAGTAGTGCGTCTCCAGGGCTGAAACTCGGTACACCCACTAATCTTGAGGTGCTTGTTCCGACCCAAATGCAAAAAACCCGAAGAAACGGCGTTAAGTATGAGTTTCAAAATGTTAGCGAATCTTCATGCCCTTTTTCTTTTCCAGGGGACAAAATAAAGAGAAAAAAAGCACCGTGCGTCAGGAATTCACCGGCTGCGAATTCATTGAACAAGTATTTGTCTTTGAAGCTCGGCTGCAAAACGAGCATTGTTTTATAGAAATCCTCTGAAAAATTAAAATAAAAACCGTCGAAAATTTGAACTTACCTAGGGAGTTCGTTGAATCGAGTGTCTGCCTAATGACCACCTGTAGTTCAGGCTGCTGTTTCTCCAGAAATTTGTCGATCTAAAATCAGTTTTGTATAGTTTGGAAACTGAAAATGGCATTTTTTATATCAAAACAGAACATGCCCATTTAAATTATTCTCTTAAAACTAATCAACTAGTCTATGTTGTGATTTTCGCGTTTTTATCAATAAAAAATCTTCATATTTTCGATTTATTCCAAGCTTTATCAATTAATTTAGCCTACTGTAGATTTATCGTGCTCAAATCTCCAGGATCGATATTTTCTCTTCGTCTCGAGTGTCAGTTTATCCATCAGCTCATCCATGCAGGCGATTTTATCTTTCAGAGTTAATTTGGAATTTTCCAAAATACTTCGAAAAATTGTCTTCTGTTGCACATTGAGGTCATTGATGAAGTCCGGTAGTTGAGTTTGCTAAATATTAATGACGTTGAAATAACAAGTGATAGAATTTTGTATAAATTGTTCAATGTTTTAGAGATTCTGCCAAGATAATGCAATGCAATGAATTTTTGTTTCATTAAAAATAAAAGTGAATAGAAAAAACTTTATGACTTACAGATGTCGGATCAATGGGGTTCGTCGACTCTGCTCTTTCCCCAAAATTTCTCGATGAATTTTGCTGGCTGCTCATCTAAAATTAGAAAAAAAACTGAATATAACAAATTCCAAATAATCGATAGGAGAATATTTGTGTTTTGTTGAGTTATCGCTGAAACGTCGATTGATTGCATCGTGGTGTGAAATTGCATGAAATTCCAAAGACTGACGAATGTTAGAAATATGAGTTAGGGCGCAAGTCCCGCTCACTCTATGAAGACAAAGTCAAGGAAAGAAATTCCGTTAAAATTTTCAAAAAATTTGCGAAGCGGTTTTTTCTGATTTTTCTTTTCCTGTTATTAGATATAAATCTAGGTCGTCGTCTTCAGAAATTCATATCTTGGTTACACTGATCCGTTTTTCATGCAGTTTTTGCTATAAGCTTGATTAGCCCGTTAGATTTTGATAAAAATTCATAACTCTGCCTTCACATTGGGAATATCACTTGCGGTCTCTAATTGAATCCAGTGGAAAGGGCGTAGCTTGGCGGTCCTATCTAAATATCTTTGCATCCTGAATTCATTCCCAACTAACACCCACAAATCAAAATCAAAGGGCATAAGCTAGCGTGCTTTCCATAGCAGCATCTAAAACTCTAGTAACTTTATTCTTTCAATTCCTCCTTAACACAATTCTTCAGAAACCCAAACAGAGAAAGGAATGAGATCAAGTAGAAAAGTCTAAAAAAGATTAGAAACATAGTTCAAAAATCCAATTTTATCTTGGTTGAGTAGGAGGGAGAGTGGATGAATGACGGGATCAAGGGAAGAGGAATGAAGAAGATGGAGAGGGGGTTGAGCAATGAAGTAGAGAAAAAGGGCTCCAAAGGATTTAGTCGACCTTCTCGATGGTGGGGCCTTCGCCGGCCTGCTGAACATTAAAAATACATAATGCTAGTCGATGTTCGCTTTAATTCTCCTTTACGAATTCTTACATACCCCTTTCGCATCAGAATTTGATTTCAGATTTTTCATTTCCTACTCAAATTCAACCCTATTTCTTCTTTTACCTAGTAGAACCCGGTGATGCTGAGATTGCAGAATCCCTCGAGTTCCTTCTGCTGGTGCTCGAATTCGTCCTTCTCCACAGTCTGGTTGCTGTCCAGCCATCTGATCATCTCGTTGCACTTGTCCTCGATCTTCTTCTTGTCGTCCTCCTGCAAATAAACAAATATGATTTTTATCAACTTTATCAAAATATCATCTTTACTTTTCTTAGAAATTCTTATGATTTCCTTCCATTCCACTTTTTCTTCATTTCAAAACCCTCACCAATCCATGTCTCAATTCGTTTTCCTTTCACTCATTTTCTTTTTTCTACTTCCCCTAAACTAACCGAGATCCTATCCTTGAGCTTCTCGTCCTCGATGGTCTGCTTGATGTTGAAGGCGTACAACTCGAGGGCGTTCTTGGCCGAGATGCGGTCCTTCTGCTTCTCATCGTCCGCCTTGTACTTCTCTGCCTCAGCCACCATGCGCTCGATCTCGTCCTTCGACAGACGGCCCTGAAAATCACTATATAATTCAAATTAATTCATTTCAAAATGTTCTTCCTATTCCTAGAAAATCAATTTCTTCCTTTTCTTTCATTTCAAAACTTCGTTCATCTTTATCTATTTTCCATTGTTTTCAGATCGTTTTCTTCCCCTTCCCCTAACCTTGTTATTGGTGATGGTGATTTTGTTCTGCTTGCCGGTGGACTTGTCCTGCACGGAGACGTTAAGGATGCCGTTGACGTCGATGTCGAATGTGACCACGATTTTGGGTTCTCCTTTGGGAGCGGATGAGATGCCCGACAGCGCGAACTTGCCCAGCAGGTTGTTGTCTTTCGTCATAGCGCGCTCGCCCTCGTAGACCTGGATCAGCATCTGGAAATTTCATCATTTCAATCAATTCTTTCACTTTCTTTGAAATCCCAATTATCTTTTTAAAATCAATTTTCAGTTTTCCCCCAAAAACTCACTCCAGGCTGAATGTCGGAGTAGGCGAACGTCTGAGAGGTCTTAGTGGGGATAGTGGTGTTTCGCTTGATAAGCGCAGTCATCACACCTCCTGCAGTCTCAATACCGAGAGACAAAGGAGCGACGTCGAGCAGCAGCAGGTCCTGGACGACTTCGGACCTGTCTCCGGACATGATGGCGGCCTGCACGGCAGCTCCATAGGCGACAGCCTCATCAGGATTGATGGACTTGTTCAGTTCCTTCCCCGAGAACAGGTCCGACAGCAGCTTCTGCACCTTCGGGATACGAGAAGAGCCACCGACGAGGACGATTTCGTGGATCTAAATTAGTCTATATTTTGTGAAGAAGTTTGTATTTTCTATACCTGAGACTTGTCCATCTTGGCGTCTCTGAGAGCCTTCTCGACCGGGTCCATGATCGAACGGAAGAGATCGGCGCAGAGCTCCTCGAATCTGGCCCTGGTGATGCTGGTGTAGAAGTCGATGCCTTCGAACAGAGAGTCAATTTCGATCGAGGCCCGAGATGAGGACGAGAGGGTGCGCTTGGCGCATTCGCAGGCCGTGCGCAGACGACGCAGAGCGCGAGGATTCGAGGCTAAGTCCTTCTTGTGCTTCTGCTTGAATTCCGCCACGAAGTGGTTGACCATTCTAAACAACAATCATTTCATTATTGGGTTTTCTTTGAGTTATTATTTGCCTGTTATCGAAGTCCTCTCCTCCGAGATGAGTGTCTCCAGCAGTGGACTTGACTTCGAAAAGGCCATCTTCGATGGTCAAGATGGACACATCGAAAGTACCGCCACCAAGATCGAAGATGAGGACGTTGCGCTCGCCATGGCCCTTCTTGTCAAGTCCGTACGCGATGGCTGCCGCAGTAGATTCATTGACGATGCGCAGAACGTTGAGGCCGGCAATGGCACCCGCATCCTTGGTAGCCTGACGTTGAGAGTCGTTGAAGTAGCCCGAGACCGTGATTACTGCGTCCTGAAAATTAGCTCATTTTATTTTGAAACTTCTTTCGAAAATCAGAACAATTTGATATTGTCCAAGTATTTTAGATTTTTTGTCAAAATTTCATATTTTTATTCCTTCTCTGCTCACCTCGCAAGTCTGTCCGAGGAATGCCTCTGCGGTCTCTTTCATCTTGAGCAGAACCATGGAGGAGATCTCTTCAGGTGTGAACATCTTCGTTTTGCCCTTGTACTCTACTTGTACCTTCGGGTTGTTGCCCTCAGCGTTCACCACCTGAAATAACGCAAATTACTCCAATTTGTTTACTTTTGCTCAAATTTAGTTTGATCATAAATTTTCGAGAGAAACGCGTCGCTTTCTGCCCAGATTTTCAAAATCTTTCACTTTTCCGAACCCACCTTGAATGGCCAGTGCTTCATATCACTCTGTACGACCGCGTCGTCGAACTTCCTGCCAATGAGGCGCTTGGCGTCGAAGACGGTGTTGTACGGGTTCCTGTCCACCTGGTTCTTGGCCGCGTCTCCGATCAGACGCCCCGTGTCCGTGAAGGCCACGTAGCTGGGGGTCGTGCGGTTGCCCTGAAATTCAAGGCCATTATTCCATTTTCCTAGATTTTATAGAATTTCAACATTTCTATAACATTGTGACATGAAAAATAATTTAAATTCTGAATCGCGAGATTCAAGAAGTTTGATTTTTTGGGGATGTTGACAGAGTTATATGACCTGATCATTGGCGATGATCTCGACTTTGCCGTTCATGAAGACGCCCACGCAGGAGTAGGTCGTGCCCAGATCGATGCCGATCGCGTTCGCCTTCGTCATCATCTTCTTAGATTCTGAAATTCAGACAGATTAGAATTTTAGGCGAGATTTTGCGATTTTTGAAAATTCAATAGAGAAATCTATCGAAAAGGCTTTAATTCGTTCAAAAAGGGACCAAGATAATTGGGTATATCACTGAGAGCAGAGCACCCGCGAAGCACCGACGAGTGACGCGTGCCACTCACGGGTGCTCTGCTCTCAGTGTTGCATGTTATATCAATGTAACTACCAGTAGGTTTTGTTCTTTCTGAATTCTTTTTCGACGTCTGTGCGTGAGATTTGGTATCGCTGAAGTTCTGCATTAGTTATGCGATTATCGAAAGAAAAATCCTACTCCATCAGAAATTCACCGGCTGCGAACTCATTGAACGAATCTTTGTCTTTGAAGCTCGGCTGCAAAACGAGCATTGTTTTATAGAAGTCCTCTGAAAAATTAAAATAAAAACCGTCGAAAATTTGAATTTACCTAGGGAATTCGATGAATCGAGTGTCTGCCTAATGACCATCTGTAGTTCAGGCTGCTGTTTCTCCAGAAATTTGTCGATCTAAAATCAGTTTTGTATAGTTTGGAAACTGAAAATGGCATTTTTTATATCAAGACAGAACATGCCCATTTAAATTATACTCTTAAGACTAATCAATTAATCTATGTCTTGATTTTCGCGTTTTTATCAATAAAAAATCTTCATATTTTCGATTTATTCCAAGCTTTATCAATTAATTTAACCTACTGTAGATTTATCGTGCTCAAATCTCCAGGATCGATATTTAATCTTCGTCTCGAGTGTCAGTTTATCCATCAGCTCATCCATGCAGGCGATTTTCTCGTTCAGAGACAATTCCGGATTGTTCCAAATACTTCGAAAAATTGTCTTCTGTTGTACATTGAGGTCATTGATGAAATCGGGTAGCTGAATTTGCTAAATATTAATGAAGTCGAAGTAGCAAGTGATAGAATTTTGTATAAACTATTCAATTTTTAGAGTTTGTCAAGATAATGAAATGAATTTTTATTTAATTAAAAAATAAAAGTGAATCGGGAAAACTTTGACTTACAGATGTCGGATCGATGGGATTGGTCGATTCTACTCCCCTCCCAAAATTTCTCGATGAATTTTGCTGGCTGCTCATCTAAAATTAGAAAAATCGAATATAACAAATTTCAAATAAGCGATAGGGGAATATTCGTTTTTGTTGAATTATCGCTGAAACGTCGATTGCATCGTGATATGCAGTCAAATGAAATTCGAAAAGACTGACGAATGTTAGAAATATGAGTTAGGGCGCAAGTCCCGCTCACTCTATGAAGTCAAAGTAGGGAGCCCAAGTGTCCCCCTTTTGAGGGAGAGAAAGAACGCATGAAATTTTTCGACGCTTCAATTGTCGTTAATTAGTTGATAATTTCATGAAACCAAGACACCAATTAGGGTAATAAAATACGCCCGAAGTGATGGCGTCGTTGGTTCTTCGAAAAGGGCCTTTTGAAGGCATGAACGACGTCGAAGCTCGAATGATCATAACTTTTGATAGGATGGACTGTTTTTGAAAATCTAAAAAGTTTTGAGTTTGTACCTATCTCGGCCATCACACTGATATTAATTTACCCAATTTAACCTATTTTGAAAAACCACTTGGCTTTCCTAAGTCAAAGTCAAGGAAAGGAATTTCACTAAAATTTTCGAAAATTTGTAGGAAATTTGCGAAGCCATTTTTTCTTGGTTCCTTTTTCCATTATTAGATATAAATTTGGGTCGTCGTCTTCAGAAATTCATATCTTTGGTTACACTGATCCGTTTTTCATGCGATTTTTTTACTATAACTCTGTCTAGCCCTACATATTTTCATGACTGTTTTTACATCGGGAATATCACTTGTGCCCTCTAGTTATGCCACAATATCATAAAATTCAAGCGTGACAATAAAATGATTACCAAATCATATCTCTTGGCCGAAATAATTTAACTGATGCAAATTCTCTTGATTTTAGCCAAAATTTGGACAAACAAATTCAACGAATCTTTATCGGTATTTATCATGAAAAAACACACACACACACACACATATTTCAAACCTTCCTAATGAATAAAGTGGGCAAGAATTTTTTTTTTCGAAAATGCTGAAATAGAATCACTGTTAAAGAAAGGAGTAATACGAGTTAAGAGATATTTGGCATCATGAAATGATTTTTTCGAGTGCTATTACTTACGATATGAAATAATTGATATAAACATTCTACACAATGTATGCTAATGCATAGCTATTCTACTTTCTAATATAAGGCTTAAAATCGAGATTTTAGAATGACTTGATATTTCTGTGCTCCCATCGTTATGCCCCAGGTTTTCCTCGTTGTCGGTAAATTATTGGGGTCAACAGGCAAAATCTAAAGATTTCAATTCTAATTTATTTGCTGAAATTGAAAAAAACACATACCTCAAATTGATTGTAAAGATTTGCAATGAACAGGAAAAGCTCCATCCTGGCCAATCCTTCACCCGGACATTGCCGCTTGCCGACAGAAAACGGAGAAAGCTAAACACTCTCAGTGAATACATTGGAGAAAATATTCATACCTCTTCAATTTTCTTCAAGTTTCCATTTTCATCAAGATGTCTTTCCGGCTTGAATTTGTAAGGTTCGGGGAAGATCTAAAACGAGCTCATTGAGAGTTTTTTATCTCCAAAATTCCTTGCCTTCTCATCGTACATCACCGATGATATCTGTGCTATGATCACAGTATCAGCAGGGATTTTGTATCCCTCGATTTCGACTTCCTTGGTCGTCGTGTGCAACAAATTGTTTGGCAGCAAATTCGCTAGCCGTTGAACTTCCTAAACTAAGGATTCACTTTAAAAAGAGTGGTAGAGAAATTACATTTATGACGGCGTTGAGATAGTTCAAATTAGCCTTGTCATCGATTGTTACGATTCTGTCTCCCCCAATATGCTTGTCCAATTCGTCGTGCATTTTTTGAGCAACTTCTGGATCATGTAAAACGTAGAGAACTGTCCAATAAATCGTATTGGAAGTAGTCTCCATTCCAGCTATCTAAAAATGTGCTGGTAAAATGTGAGTATGGATTCTGAATGAAAATTTATTGAATTTTTTTCGATACCTCTATCCATAATTTCAATCCTGTACCTTTCACTACGATGTCAATCTCACTCTCTCTCTACTTACCACTTGTTCTTCCTTTCATATTTCATGTTTTCCTAAACTTCCTAATTCTAAACGCAATGATAAGTACAGGATAACGTCACAATTATCTTAAATGAAATAAATCAGCAGGATTTTTTTTCCAGAAATATGTAAACTCACCCATAAATCGAAGCAGATTGATTTGAGTTGATCTATTCTAAAATTTTCCAAATTAGATGTTTCAACTTCTCGAATTCTTACTCGAATCCTCCAAAATCTGGTTGTCCTTCACGTTTCTTCATCTCCTTCAGATATGCTTCAACGACATCCGATGCATCTTCAGTGTCATAATCGACGGTCTTTTGATGAATAGCAAGTTGATCGTCAACTAGTTTGTACATCAAATCAACGTTGTATTTTATGGCTGAATTTTCAAAGATTTTGTTTTTCAAAACTGATTTTTCATACTTGCATATTTCCCGCTGAAATATGGAAGATATCGGATCCAAGGGAACATCGTCAGCAAGAAGCCCGCAGGTTCTCCAGAGATCTTCACATGTGCTGCCAAAGCATGCTTCATTTGGATAAACTCTCCTTTTCGAGACTAAATATTATTCTTGTTTGAAAAATGGAAAAGTTTCACTGACTTCATCAAATCTGAATCCAAAGGCCAGTGAAGTAATTATGTTTCCGACCCCCAAGTCGATGTGATCCGACAGATCTATCGGTCCCTTCTTATACTCGACTTTCAATTTGTCAATCATATTCCGAACTTCAGTTATTACCTAAAATTTACATGTTTTATCAAGTTAATTTAATTTATTTAAAATTACTCGTTCTTGCATCAGATTTTTGCCCATGCCCATGTCACGCAAGAAGTGCAGAAGGAATCGTCGGTGCGTCATCCACCGTTCGCCAACAGTATCAATCACACCGTAATTGCCTCCTAGAAGTCAAATTACTTGAAAAGGCTTTGAATGACGATTAGACTCCTTACAGCAACGTTATTCTATCTAACTTCAACAAATTTTCAAACTGCAATCACGCAAGTATCCAAGTTGCTATTTTTCTGAGAATAAAGCTGAGAAACTAAGATTTGAGACTTTTTCAAAATTTTGCAGCCGCAATCGTATCGCATCTTTTACAACTTTTCTACCATAACCGAATCGAATCGCATCAACATTTAGTCTGTTACAACCGAACCGCAACTGTAATCGCGGTTGCGGCTAAAAAGTTCCAATTCTGGAAGAACCCACTTCTTATCATGTTGTTGATTGGGAATACCGGGCGGCCCGTGTAGCTGTTCCCATCCTTTATAAAGGTCTCTTTTATTAGATCCCAGTCGCAGATGACAACTCCGTTCAACGTTGCGAAGCCGAAGGAGTAGATTTTGCCGTACTTCTTTCTAAGTGTGTTGATAATGGTTTTATATTTTGCTTAAACTCTTACTTCAAACCAATGAATGCTTCATATCCAGGCTCGGCATATTTCAACATTGTTGGTAAATTTCCGACGAAAGGAAACGGAGTTGGGCCTGAAAACTCATAAAGAAAGTGTTAAGAGATGAAAATTCAAAATACCTGGTGGAAGATTTCGTCTCTTCCAGTACATTTGATAAAACAGGTATGCAACAAATGCGGTGAACAATATCAGAAGCATGTCTTCTAAAATGAAAAGAAAACTTGAAAATATTGAAAAATGTCAAAACCATGCAATAATCGAGTAGGCTGGAATTTATATAAGCTCAAGACAGGAAGAGAATGATGCAAAGGTTATGCGATAGAAACGTGAAACGTAAATAAATGATCGAGTTTGCTTCTTGAATAGTTTGGCAGAGGGTCGATAAGAGTTAAAACGCGGAGAAATGTGAGAGGAAAAGAAGGAGGGAAACACAGGGATCGGTCCGGACTCGAGTCGAGCGATCGATCTTTCTAAAACAGAGCAATGCCTGGACTCGAGTCGAGCGGATGAACTTTCAAAAATAAGACAATTTCAAGATATTTGAGGATTTGAGATGTTTTGATATTTTGGATTGAGAATAATTTTCTTCTGAAGATTCAAACTAGTACTTTTTCCAAAGACGAGAATTTCTTTCCAAGAAAATAAGTGCAAAAGAAGAATAGGAAGAAAGGATTGGGTCAGAGTCGAGCTTTCGGTCATAGGAAACGAAAAGAGCCTTCCGAGAAATGTTAAGATTATGAATGATATCGTCATAGAAAATATTTTTAAAAAAATTAAATTATGTCTAAAATTTGTATCAAACCATAGATTAGGGTTTTTTAATGTAATTGATCTAGACGATGTTTTGATCAAAGTAGTCTATTGACTATTTGTACTTTTCCACTAACTTGTGAGTTTCGATCTACAAAGTACAACTCGTCTCTCATTTTCTAATGCAAACTTACAATTAGAGATGTTTGATATAACTTTAAAAATCATAGAAAGTTGAAGTTAAAAATTTTCCATGAATTGGATGAAATACTCGAAAATTGGTAGAATTTTTTCTTAAATTGAGATAAACAGCATGAAACGTTGGTCGATCAAAGTGAGAGTCAAGTCGAGCCACACACACACACGTGGTTATTTGTGCTTTGATCCTTTATAATGAGCAGTTTTTCTCATTGAGATTTTATAAATCACAATCTAATGAAAAGTTGGTTCATTCAAGAAGCGTAAGCTTTTAAATGAATCATGACGATCATGCAGATCGAATTATTCCACGTCTACAAATCTTGGAAATATTTTAATGTTGCGCGAATCTGGCTCAGGTCCAATTTATATCTCCATTCACAATAATTGTTCAGATGTTTCAAGCAGGGTATATCACTTAGATTTCAATCTAATCAGATCAATTTCCTTCCAAATTTTGACTCTTGTACTTTAACCGCTGTGTTGTTGCATTCGTTAAATGCATTATCCACGATTGTCTAATTGTCTGAAAAAAATCAAGGAATGCTTGCATCAGGCGGTTTAGGTTTTATTGAACGCTGAAAGTCGGGAAAAGAAAGAAGCTTACGTCTTCTTTTCTGCGCGACGCGCCTTTCCTTCTGCGTTTTTGCCGCAATTAGGTCATCTTTCAATGAGTGATGAAGATCGCCTCGGGTCGATGAAAAATGATTTGGAATCGCGATTTTCAGGATCTCTCGTCGCGTTTTTATCTCCTCCTTTTTCTGCTAAGCATTCCGATTATTTTCCCCTTTCATCAACTTTCCTTTCTCTTTGACCTACAATTTCACTCTCATTTTCGTTTTTCGGTACGAATCATCAATCCACTTTCCACGTCTAATTTTCCACACATCTGTTCATCATCTTTCACATTTTATTGCTTTTAGACAAACTATTTTTCTTATTTTACTGATAGTCTGATTTGTTATCGTTTTTAGAAAATTAAGACATTTTTCTGTTATGATAGCGTCCATTATTTTTCTTTTATTTCGAATTGTGATTTGGATTGTTTGCATTCTCGTTGATTGTTCAAAATTACACATCTACGATGAGTTCTCTTGAAGTATATCTTTTCTATGCGTTTTCACGACTTTTCAAAAAACATGAGAAATTTGGTATTTTTTCGGGGAAATACAAATTCAATTCCCTTTTCACTTTTTTCATTATCTTCGCCTTTATTTTTGCACTTTAGGATCTAAAATACCGCAGTGCATGGCCTCAGATCCGGGGGTTCCGGACCCGGAAGCGGCTAGGGACTATGCCTATCGACTCGTCACCGGCGTGTCTCTGGCCGTTACCGTTGCGTCGACAGTCATTCTCACGCTCTACATTCCCCTGTTGCACGATTTCTCCAGTAATATCGGCTCACAGCTAGAAACCGATGCGATGATATGTGAGGTAGGACATAAAATTATCGATTTTCTGAGAAATTGTGACCTAATATCCCAAATCAATTAATGGCTCTGAATAAAATGCACTAATGATCATAAGTCCTATCGATGATAAGAGGCAAGAGGAGTTGAAATGAAATTTGTCTAAATAATCGAAGTCAGAGTAGAATATAGGAAGACATCATCACAATTTCGATATTTCAGCGGACATCGGAAGAGCTGACCTTCATGCTCAGAGATTTCGGGTTCTTCGATTCCATCAATGCAACCAGAAAGAAGCGAGACGAGGTCGATGAATGGCTCAAATCAACAGGCCAACAGGAGTGCAAGTAGGAAACTGATTTTCGATAAGACCCAAAAAATACTCGTGTAGATGATGTTTTACGCTCAATAAGAAATTATCGAGCTTATCAACATTGCACTGCGCATCCAAAATGAGCTTTAACTTCCCTGTTCATAACAACGTTTTTATTTTAGTCTGAATTTTTCAAATCAATGAATTCATTATCCTGAGTACACAGCTCTACGTATGAAACGGTTAAAATAGTTTCCTCATGTCTACTTACCATATCGAGTTTATAAACCGATAAACCGATGAAGCAATTATGTAATTAATGAACAAAATTGTCACTCTTGCAGAATCTTTATTTAAGAGGGAAAAAGCTGTTCTACGTCCAAAAAACACTCGGCCATAAATCTTATCGCCGCGTTCCACTTTTCCTACTTGATAAAAACGAGCGTTTCAGATGCGAGTATCCTCGGGGTAGGCCAGGTTTACGAGGTCGAGATGGCTTGCGAGGAGAGCCAGGTAAAAAATGGTTTTCTTCTTATTTTTGTCAGATTTTTGAGTTGATTATATTTGAACGTATCATTGTCAATTTTATGTCCGCCCGGAATTCCTGGAAGGCCTGCTCGACTACCTTGCGACCCGCCTATCGATTTCAAGCTGATGTGCCCTGATCCATGTCCGAGAGGACCACAGGGTAAAAATTGCAATTTCTATGTTTATTTACGAAAGTCACGGCAGTTCACAATAGTAACGATGAAAGGTGAACGAGCGAAAAGGTTGGGAATAAGCTAGGAAAGTGAAGTTTGAAATATATTGTTAGGGATGTGGATGTCATTATTGCACAACTCATACGTTTTCACTTCTGACAGACAGATCGACTATTGCAATATAAGCATTTCAGGTCCGCCTGGAATTCGTGGATTGAAAGGCGAGACGGGGCCAAGAGGGGGTCCCGGAAAAGGTTGTTTTTTTTGGTGTTTCTGTAGAACCTCGAAACTCACTGACAAAATTCAGACGGTATCCGGGGGAAGGACGGCGACATTGGACCGAAAGGCCAGACGGGAGCTAGAGGAATTCCGGTAGACATTCGTAAAGAAACAATCTAAAAATGATGAATGTGTAATTTCAGGGTCTCATGGGAGAGGTATGGCTAGATTTTTTAGTTGTGGCATTTTTGCAAAGAAACTAGCGTTGGGTTCGTGATAGAGTTCACGTTTTAGTCTGAAATTCAGTTTTACCAGATTATATATATTTTTGTGGTTCAGATGGGTGAATCGGGAGAAGACGCTGTTCCACAGCCGTTCATACCTGGACCTCCAGGCGAAAGAGGGGTCAGAATTAAAAATTTTAATAAAATATCAATTATTTTTGTTCAGGAAGAAGGCCCGCCAGGGATACAGGGTTTGAGATTTTCCATTTTTTCTCGAAAATGTATCCTTTCAACATTTTTAGGTCCTGTCGGAATGCCTGGAATCGATGGCCCGCAGGGCTCTCAAGGCCCAAGAGGGCGGAAAGGTGTTTTCTGAAAAAAACAAGTATTATTATGAACCGTAAAAATTAAGGAAAAGACGGAATATCGGGAGACAAGGGAGAGAGAGGCTTCCAAGGAGCGATGGGCGAGCAAGGAGACGAGGGAAGCAAAGGAGTAGGAATATTTGAATTTTTATTAGATCGGACCTTGTTAAATACGATTATGATAGATTGGGGAGGAAAAATGAATTTTTCATCGAAAGTTTTTACAAATGAATACATCGTTTCGCAGAATTTTCTAAAATTCCTCTATTGCATAATAAAAATGAAATTCCTTGTGACTCCGATCACGATAGAGCATTCATGAAAATGCACAATTCAGGTTTGTCCAACATATTGCGCGAACGATGGCGGGGTGTTCTTCGTCCAGCCTCCAGACTGGATGCTCCAGTAATAATTTCTATCAATTCCTTCCTTTTGTTGTACAATATTTTCCTTGTTTATTATTTCTTTACTCAGCAAAAATGCTTTCACCGAAACATTCCTTGAACCCGAACCTCTGATGAATCTCATTTCACTTTGTTATCCATTCGTTTCGTAACGCTAAATAATAAGAATTTTTCTTTTTTTTAAATTAATTCTTGAATAATGACAATAATTTGACTTTAGAGATTATGCGAACTAGTTCTCAGCGATAATTCATGTACATTGAACAGTATCTATAGTTCAAGTTCAAAAATGAAATAAAATATTTTAAAGTTGATTTATTTCGTGTTCTCAAGCAAAATAATACATATGGCTCAATCGATATTCAGCCCTTAGCGTCTGCGTTAACGTCCGTTATTTATACGCAAAACTAACCAATAGAGCAACCTGGAAAAGTAGTTGCATGAAAAATAGTTGCAATGAAAAGTAGTTGCATTATTTCATTTCACTAATTATGTGAAATGTGATTTTGTACATCATGCAATATAAACTTATCTATAAACTTTACCTCTGGACCTTATTATAACTCATAATAGTCTTACTTTATTATTTATGTATCGTATCATGAACCATTTTGCAAATCACATTCGAGTTTAAATGATTCTTAAATTTGTAAATAACCTCACTAGATTTAATTGCGAGTATATTTGATTATTTTGATATTGCAATGTTAGTGATTCATTAAGAGCCATTCCACGAATAACTGGAACAAGGGTCCGGACAACTGCAAAAGTGTCTAGGATCCGAACCAAACTTATATGGTGGATACACCCATGGACCCTAATCACAAAAATGGGGAGACTAGGCCCCGTCCCAAAAGTGGGCGGGGCTAGGTGGGGGGCCAAAGTTGGGAGCTTTGACGATTTAACACCCGTCAGGGGTACAAAGAAAACTTTTTTGCTATGAAAGATTTTCGAAAAATTTAAAGAGTATTAGGTAGTCCATATAATTGTCCATCTTTTGATATATAGACTTGGGGAGGTCAACCACTTGGCCTCTCTACATACTGTATGTTAGTAGAATAATATGATCCTGAGTTGGATGTATGGAAAATTGTTGATCAAATCGATGACTTGTAATATTTCACCCAACAAAAACATGCTAAACTTTGACTTGAGAATATCTTTTACACATAAAAATTGTGCATTGAATAGTTTTTCAATCCTGTTAAAAGTCAATAATCATCCAAAACTGCACAATTGCAATTTTTCAAAGTCTTGACTTCACAACATATTTTTCATTACAAAACAATCAATTTATCTGGATAAACATATTCATTGACCATTCTCGTAGTTGGTGTCTTAGTTATTGGAAATTGAAGAGTATGTGTTGAAAATAAACTTCTTTTTATTGTTATTGTGCTCTTGAAAGTTTAGTTTTCCGTAGATCAACCACTTGAAGTTTTCCTGTCATATGGAGTCATTAATTTTCTGTTAACTTGCCGGATATCTAAGAGCAAGGATGAGACCGCTAATGTTCCTCAGCAATAGGAATGGAAATCCGGATGAATCACTGGTCCAGTCCACAAAATATGGTAGCTGGGATCAGTTGGTCCATTTATTTATTACACTTTTCTTCCTAAAGTTTTCTAATTATAGATTTTACTTTTCAAATTCAGAAAATTCTCCACTCGTATGAAGGAGATATCGCATATTTTCCTCGTTTTTTTCTTCTCCACATCGGTTTACCTGGGATCATCAGAAATCCTTCCCAACAGTGGTAACTTTTCTTCCATAAATTAAAGGCATTAAGAAGAATCCAAAGGGAAATCAGAATAAAGGCTGATTTTTGCCAACTTATTTGTGATCTCCACTCACACTTAATCTGCCTACTTCTATTCTCTACCATTTTCTCCAATATCGAGTATCGTTTGTTCAGAATCTGGGTATAGATTGTAAGCAGGGCTGTTCGGAATTTTGGGACCAAAAATCAATTGGAGTCGAAACTCCGATCCACTCCTGATCGAAATTATAGTTTCGAATATTTTTGACAAAAATATAGGTGAAAATTGATGTATTGACACTCAGAAACTCGACAAGCCTTGCACGCCATCGCCCATTGTTCTCAACTCGCTCATCGCACCGAATCAAAATGGGCTGAACACACTCCGCTCGAATTTCTTTCAAGCCGCATTGGCTTCGGGTGGGACAGTCTGCAGGTATTATCTTTCAAAACTAAAATCCTCTTTCAATAATGTCCATTATGATAAAAATGTGCGTATAAACCAAAACTCAGTGAGATTGAATAAGGTCTGCCTTGAAAGTATTAACATTTTTGAGCACTTTGTCTTCTGTCAAGTTGTTCTCCCTAAAGAACGAGTTAAAGATTCGTCTAGACAATAATAATGCTTGAAACCTTGCACATCAGATACAACTTATTTCAGAATATCCCGACATATCCTGTGCTAGAGCTGAACTTCTCACAATGCAAGACCACCGAAGATGGAGAGTATCTAATTCCGAACGGAGTGAGGACGACAAAGATCGAATCGAGGCGAATTAAGGAAATCGAGGATCATCACGACAACTTCCGTTCTGTTCTGCAGGCTCGGCAGAGCTCGATCGTTGTCGGCGCCGAAATTCCCATTTTTGGCCCTGTGTCCATCGACGGCTCATTCAGTTCTGAATTCATCAACATCAAGAAGACGATGACTCGATTCAACACTGGTCTGAACACACTCAACCTCGTCTACGAGGCCTACGAAATGGTCGCGAACGATGGACAAATGAAAGTCATCGATTCGTTCCAACACGAAATACAAGGAATCGCAGATGCGTTGAACAGTGGCATGCCTCAAAAGGCCGAGTACCTTGCACAACTGACTGTGAAGCAGTACGGAACGCATTTCGTGACGAAATCGATTATGGGCGCTAGTCTGGAATATCTGGTGTACGTCGAGTCAGACGATGGAAGCTCGTTTTCGAATGAAGGCGCTTCCACCAGTGTCGGCATCAGTATTGGCGTGCCCGGCGTATCTGTTGGAGTTAGCGGAACTAATTCAAAGAATAATATCGAAGAAACAGAAAGGTCAAGTCGAATTAGACACACTGACGAATTTCGCAAAGGAAGTTTCACATTCGCGCGAAATACGAATAGCAATGGTGTCGGAATTTACGTGAGTTAAATTATTTTAATTTTGAAATGATCCTTGCACTGGATTCAATTTTTCTTCCGAGTTCGATTACTGCAATTTTCATTGCTCCGATTAAGAATAAAAAACATGAATTCCGAATCTGAAATACACAAATTTTAAATTCGACTTCGAAGTTCGTATTCACAATAAACTTCGAAGTCGATTTAAATAGCTAATCTAACTTCTAAAGCCTTGAATTGAATCCGGTCATTGTTACAATGTTTCAAACTAGCTAAACTAACGAAAACCTCTAGAATTTATCAAAGCATAATTTTTAGACAAACCTCAGTGCGAAAGATATCGTTGGCCTACGCTTTCATGTGAAGAGATTGTCGGAAGTGTTGAGTACGAGAACTTTCCCGCAGTACAATCTGACTGTTCTCGAAGCGGTGAAGGAAAAACTCGATTCTGCAATTATTGCCTACTATCAAGCGAACATCATTCGAGGCTGCACAAATCCCAAGGCAGTCAACTTCAACTTCCAGGTAATTTGGATTTTATTATCAGTTATAGACTCTTTTGACGTTATTCGAAGCAAAGTTGTGAGGTGTTGAAAGTTTTAAAAATTTATTCTGAGGTTGAAACGAAATGACTTCATAATCTTCTTCTTCCAGAAAGGAAATCAGTGTTTGGAACATTTTGAACTCCAACTCATAGTTTCGCACAGCCCTGATCCGAAGAAGTTGAAAATTGAGCCTCTTGTAGTTAATACCCCCTTTTCCAATACTATTTCTCTGAAAATAGTGGTAATTAGTGAGCCGAAAATTAACGTCGTCCAAGCAAAGTGAAATAACAATTGCTTTAGAATCTAGTGAACCAAAACATTCACTAGAAATTTTTAGAATTCCGATTCGAATCGAGATATGAGAAATATCAATTCTGGGTCGTGGGAAAATTTAAACCCAAATACGATTTTCTAAAATTTAAATTCCACCCACTCGACATTCATGGAGTTCTCTGATAAATTATAGGCGAACGATGACGACGGCAGTTGCAAAATTGTGCCTGTTCCGTATTTTGGCGGAGTCTATGGGAATATAGAGTTTAAATTTGTTGAACAAAAAGACAGCTGGTACAATATGAGGATGGTAGAGCAAACAGTGAAAACTCTGTTGAAGGATAATCCAGACGAAAGAAACAAGATGTTCTCTGATAACCCGATTACTGGCAAACCTTCTTGCCCGATTGGATTCGAATCGATTCTGCTGTATGAAATCAACAGCACTGCTTATTTCAAAGAGAAACCCTGGTTTAAATTCGACCATGAGCACGTTTTGGTACGTTATTTTGGCAGATTGAGTTCATTTTGAACCTTCATAAATTTAGGACGAAAATGCTACCGCAATCAGAATTCTCAATGCGGATAAAAACGTTTCCTTCAGAGTTCACCGTAACTATGGAGTGTACTGGTGTAAAAGAGATTGGACTTTGCCTCCGCCGAGGGATTCAGATATTGCACTTTTCGGCGGAGTTTACAAAGGTTTGTATTAAGAAGAATGTGTAGTTATGACTAGTTGAAACTTCACAAATCTTTAGTTTATAAAATTCGACGGTATTTGCAAAGTCTATTCGGCACAGTTCTGAATAACAAGCGAAATATATAGTACTTTATTAAGCATTGACAAATATCAGGGAACAAAAAATACCTAATTCAGTCATTTATATATGTTAAGATAAAAATATCTGCTGGAGTGCACTTCTTGCGATCTTTTGAATATACAAAAAATAGCTGCGATTATAGATTATAAAATAAGACTTCATAAAATATCGAAGTTACTTGAGGGAAAATATTAATATACAAATTACTATTACTTGATCGCAACAATATTCTCATTTTCTTATTTCAGCCGAAAACCACACTACCACAGACTGCCCGCAACATTATCATTCTGTTCGTTTCTTAGGCAACATGTTCATTTGCCTTAGTAGGAATTCTCCAATTACTCAAAGATCTAGAATCCAATTTGGTGGATTTTCGTCGTGTTTCACGTCCCTGAATCAAAGTTGTCCCGAGGGTTATGCTCCGATCGAGTTTATTTATGGAATAATCAAAACTGACGTCTTATGTCCTTTGTTTATTTGTACATTGTCTAAAGTGGCGGACAGTGATATGAAAGCACCCAAAATTAATCTACCTCCTTATTTTTCATCCATTTCTTCCAATAAGACTGATGTCTTGTATTTTGGTGGAGCTTATGGAAATATGACGTTTAAATTCGTTGACCAGCAGAACAGTTCGTTCGGCAATGGCAACATGAGGATGGCTGAACAAGAACTACAAATTCGCCTGAAGAATGATCCAGACTACAGGGACAGATTCTTTGTTGATAACCCGATTACTGGCCAACCTTCTTGCCCGATTGGATTCGAATCGATTCTGCTGTACGAGAACAACACCGCTGTTTATTTCAAAGAGAAATCCTTGTTTAAATTCGACCATGAGCACGTTTGGGTACGTTATTTTGGCAGATTGAACTCATTTTGAACTTCCATAAATTTAGGACGGCAATGTTACCGCGATCGGAATTCTCAATGAGGATAAAAACGTTTCCTTCAGAATTCACCGTAAATATGGAGTGTACTGGTGTAGAAGAGATCGGAGTTTGCCTCCGCCGAAGGATTCGGACATTGCACTTTTCGGCGGAGTTTAC
>LIAE01008610.1:0-12427 GCA_002287525.1 Diploscapter pachys | reverse complement strand
GCCTTTTCAAACCTACGGCCTTTTCAAGTCTACGGCCCTACGGCTTTTTATAAGAGCCGAAAAGTTCACTAAAAATTCATGAATCATGATTTTTCAAACGATAACATTGCAAATGGTGTCGAATACTATATCTTTTCAACTCTCAATTTTTAATTATTGTCCATTGTAAACGAGGTATCCGTCGCAGTGCCCTTCGCGAAAGGGGGAGGTGCGAAATGCGTCGCGTTCTCATGTGTTGCAGCTTCCATTGTGAGGAGAATCTTTTACACGAAATTCCCATTTTCGTCTATTATTTTCGATTTCCTGTCCAAATTTCACTAACTATCCGTTAATTATCGATAATTTAAAAAGTTCTGTAGAAGAAAATCATTTAAAAAATGTCTAAATTTCAATAAATCGATTAAAAAAACTCGATAAAAGAGCAAATTTTCACTCAACAATCGACAATCTAATCATAATTAGCACTAATTGTCATTAATTAGCGGATGATTGTGCAATTTCGACAGGAAATCGAAAATAATAGACGAAAATGGGAATTTCGTGTGAAAGATTCTCCTCACAATGGAAGCTGCAACGCATGAGAACGCGACGCATTTCACACCTCCCCCTTTCGCGAAGGGCACTGCGACGGACAAATCGTTTACAATGAACAATAAACACGTTGATTTAAAAAAAAAACGTCTTTTACACTATTGCATGTGTTTTACTACTCAAACATAAAAATTTTAGGCCATTATTTTTTTCTTCTAGTTACGGTATTTTTGGGTCAATTTCGGTTTCGATAGTTAAAATTGAACTTCCCTCTCGTCCCTGTTTACAAATCCAAGTCTGATTTTCACGGAACCTTATAAAAATTCAATGCTCTTCTCTCAATTTTCCTCTACTTTTGGTCGAAATTTCACGTTTTTTTTATTTTGCTTTTCGAATAACCATCTCTTTGCAGAATGCCACCCCTCAGTGTATTCTCAATCGCCTTCCTATCTCTTCTGGCCGCGTCCCGCCTGGAGGACAGCCTGCCCGTGTCGGATTCTGCTGCCAATCGAGTCTTCGATCCAACCCGCAACCACACTCGGCACAGGTTTTTCAATTCGACAGCTGACGTCTCTGATATCTCGGACACCATTGAAGGAAAAGGTTAGTGGAGAGGGGAAATTATCAAAAAAAAATCGTGCTTATTAATCGAGTAGGAAAAAATTGTTTAATTTCCTTCAAGATTACAATTTAATACTTCTTTTTTTTATAACAGATACAGCAGGATTGACTGAGAATTTTATCGTTCCTTTGAAAAATTTCTTTCCTGCATATTTTGAACTATTTTTGCTTCCACAACTTCAAAGCCAGCTTTAGTTCGCTCTTGACTCTCGACTAAATAGTCTTGCTATTTCAAACTTTCGACAAAGTTACTTGCTTTTTTAAGGAAGTTGAATGATCTACGTTTTTAATCAAATAACAGCAAAATGAATTCCAGCAGACGAGGCAAATCATCGCGAGAGCGAAAAGAGGACTCCGGACGGAATGAGAAAGTCAATGACTTCCGACTGTGGAAAACCCCCCGAGGAGCGAGAAGTGTGGTTAGTCTTAAATTTCATGTTTCATTTATATGAAATGAGAAAATCAAAAGTTGCGCTATTTGAAATTTTCTGAAGAAAACTTGAGCCGAAGTTTTGATTTTTATGAACTCGTAAAAAAATCTTCCGCTGCACTTACAAGAAGAAAAAAACGCGAGCTTACTTAATTAACTAGTTTTCCGAATTCGATTTTTTAAGGCACGACCCCAGACCTGACGACTCGTTTCGGCCGTCGTCTTGCCGCTGCACTTATTTCATCATCTTCATCATCTATTTCGTGTTCCAATTCATCTGAGTCGCTTTTCATCTCAGTTTTATTCACCATTTCTACTTTATCTACTGTTGGATTACGAATCAATAAAATTTATTTTGATCGAAAAAATGTTAGACATTTAAGAAACTTGGAAATGCAGTCACTTCTGGTTATTCTCTAAAATCAAAATTTCAATTTTGAGGGTTAGACTCCACAATATGTATACCATTCGATAGAGCTCATCAAACTGAACAACTTGTGAAGACACCTCATGGTTATCTATTATGGTACGTGTGGTATAGAGGTTTGAATGATCAGACCCACGAAAATGATAAAAATGTTCAAAAAATCATAGCTTTTCGAAAATCAAACGAATTCGAAAAACCTTTTCGGGATATAGCAGATTAAGGGTAGCACTTCATTTTTGCTTCCTAGAGTACCGTGCTACCACTTTATCATGTTATCATATGGGTCCATGGTATACCACTCATCATATAGTACTCGAGTAGTCCTATACCAAAAAGGGTATCAATCGACTCGAAATTGACTGGAGAGTAATATTCGAGTCAATTTCTATCATTTTCAGCAAGTGGTTTCATTATACCATCATTGTAATTGACTATAACCACCTGCCAAAAAAGACCAAAAATGGAGTAACTTCAAATGACCATAAAAGGCGATAGACTAATCCGTTTTTCGAGCGGTTTCCAGCATATTACTCGACTCGATGAGGGCTTTCATTTGGTATATAACATGATGGGTCTTATTTACTAAATGGTAACTTGACCATATGGGTCACTACCATTTGTTACCATACCATGTTTGATATCGTTCGACTTCAAATTTTATGTGAATAAATAATGGATGTCTCTAACTTCAATTTGAGCTCAAATTTTGGTAGACTACCTATGAAAATATTCTCGTATCATTTTCTTGAAAATTGACATTAAATTTTGGTTTTTGAGGTACCACTCCCATACCATAATAGATAACCACGTGGTGTCTTCACAAAAGCTGCTTAATTTTTCAAGGGCTATCGATTGGTATATCGTTTGAATTTTTCCGACCGATTTTGAAAAATTCTACCCTCGGGCCACGCCCATTTGATTGTTTTTTTCTCAAAAGTGACATACCTAACCTATAGATTTTATGACTGATTTTAGGGTAATTTGATGCGTAGAATCCGAATATAGCATTAAATTTTGGTAAACTCTCCTAAACTTTTTCAGGAAAATCGATTTTCTACAAAAATGCATGTTTTTGAAACTGCCATTTTAAAATTTTTTACTTTGGGACCCCCTCCAGCCCCAAACAAGTGGTTGATCCCCTAAACCAATATATTTCTAGAAAGTACATTTCATGACCATGCTCATCCTTTTTAAACTTTTTGAAAAGCTTTTATAGCAAAAAAGTTTTCTTTGTACCTCCTGTTTGTAGTCAAAACGTCAAAATGCTCAACTTCGACCCCCACCTAGCCCCGCCCACTTTTGGGGGCGGGACCTGATCTCCCCATTTTTGTGATCAGGGCCCATGGGTATATCCACCATATAAGTTTGGTTCGGATCCAGGACACTTTTGCAGTTGTCCGACCGCTCTTTATATTTTGTTCGGGTTATTCAAAGAATGCGTCTTAATAAAATAGTTCGTAGTACGGAAAAGGTAGCACACTCAGTAATAAAAGTAGCACGGCAAAAGCTAATGGAATTTGCGAATTTAAATCACAAGAAGTATTTTTAAAAATCTAATTTGTATTAATTTATTACTTACCGGATTATTATTTCATTTTAAAATTATATTTTTCCTGAAATATTCAGGGTAGAATTCCATGAAAATTTATATCTTTTGACGCGGTAAATTTTTCAGCACGAACTTCAATATAGATTCTATCGTTTCAATGTAGTTAAAGCTGTAATTTTAGAACCCCATATGTATCGCCCTAATAATTATCTTTATTCGCTCAATCCCCTTTGTGAGTTTATGCAATTCGATATCGGCCTGATTGTTCGTTACCTAAGTTACCCAACGAAATCACTGCTAGGTGAAGTGTCGGCCTATTGCTCGACGAGAAAAGAAAAACGAGTGAGAAAAGGAAAAAACGAAGAAAATTTATAGAACTCTCTAACTTAATGATAAGTTTTTCACTCTTCTTTAAAAGGAAATTTCTCTTTGCACATCTAGTAATCATAATTATGACCTTCAAGTACAAATTCAATATTTTCTTTCTTTTCATCGTTCGTATGAAAAATCGGAATGTTCCTTTCGTTTAATTTAATTTCGTCCTTTAGTCGGGAATAATATTGTACGACTTTAATTCATTTAATACGCGTTTTAGCCGTAAGA
Source organism: Diploscapter pachys (assembly GCA_002287525.1). Lineage (NCBI taxonomy): Eukaryota > Metazoa > Nematoda > Chromadorea > Rhabditida > Rhabditidae > Diploscapter > Diploscapter pachys. The sequence goes on along the minus strand of LIAE01008610.1, from coordinate 8,266 downwards.
GCATAGATTTCAGTTATTAGTTCCTTCGATACTTTGCATCGCAGTTATGTTTATGATATTAGGAATAGTTTAGTCTATCTTTATATCTTTTGATTGGTTATTGTTGTATGATTAAATCTAAACTTCTATTTTATTATATCGTGCACCTGCGAGAGTGTATCTTTAGCGGAACAAGCTATAATGAAGTTTGAAAAATATCTGCATTTACTTCCTCTGTTAAAATTCTCGATGATTTTTGAAATGTTGTAATTATAGCATCATAAAAATGTACATATGATTGTAAAAGTTTCAGCTGATTTGTATGTATGGTTATGGGTCGCTACCGTCTCGTGATATACCCACAACTTCAAAGTCGAATGCATCTATTGCGGTATGATGAATGTTTTAATTTTTTGTATATCATCATTTTAGAGCTAAATATGTAAGATAGGGTAAATCTGATGGAGTTTTAAAGCTAGGATATGCAGAAATTTACACTATTTTTCATTTATAAGGATTTTCTTATGATTTTTTATTTCAAGTTCCTAGACTCAATTTCGAACAGTATTGGATAGAAGTAGTTTCCCACGCTTTTTAAAAATATATTTTTTAAATGAAATTGCCAAATATTATGCTCAACTTTCTATTGGTATGTTAGCACAACATGATCAATATCAGACTCTGCAAAATGTACTTCAAAATAAATGCGAAACACATGATTTACATTACTTGGTTAATTAGATCTGCAACCATGGATCGAATTTTTACTGCTAACGAAGTTATACAAGACCACTAGATGCGCATTGTGATTAATCAGAGTTTTCCTGGGGTTTCTTAAAATGGGAAGAGTTGGATTAAAATCGATCTATAACAACTCAAAATTAGTTCCTAGAATAATATTTTAATTTTAGTCGCTAACACGATAACTCTGAAAAGATAAGGGTAGTTAAATTCCTGGATTACTCTTCGATTTTTATATCTTGCGAAATTGATAATTAACGAAATGAAGCTGCAGTAATTTCCTGGAACAAATCTCTGATACTTTCTAGTCGTTAAAATTCATCAATTGAGAAATTAAACTGGCTAATTTGCTGAAATTACTCCTCGGTATTTCATATTAACCGAGATTTATTATTCAGAAAATCAAGCAAGTTAATTTCATTTCCTGGAACTATCCTTCAATATTTTTAATGGCTGAATTTGATTATTATTGAGACTCTAAATGTCATAATTTTTTTCACAATCTCTCCTCATATTTATGTGCTTTGAACCGTGACCAATTATCATTTTTCCTCTCTCAAAATGATCTGTTATTTCCACTATTTTAGTCGAGCTTGGCTTCTTAACCGCGAAGCGAACTGCGCATTTCGCGCTAGAAAATACACCTCTAACCTAACGCCGCTAGGCTCGTTTTACAGAGCTTTGCTATTGATTTTTATGTTTTATTTCCTAGATTTCCTTTGTGGTATTGTTTTTGCGAGCTTAAAGAAATTATACTCTATTTGAATGGACAAGGATATGAATAGGAAGAGAAATAACGTAATTTTCTGTTCATTTTTATCAACACCTATTTTATAACTCAATGATGTCGGGATCTTTGAATATTTCTTGATTCAAATTTTCAACAATTCATTTCTTCCTACTACCAAACGCTATTTCTCTTCTAAACTGTATCGACTCTTGTAATATTTGAAAAAAATAGTAGATACGATTAAACATACATTAAAGTTATAACATTCTGAAAGCGGAACTTCAATTTTCCCGTTCATAATCAGAACAGGCAATTTGTTTCCACTCCATATTCCCATTCCCAATCGTTCCCAGTCTCCACCCACCCGTTTCATACTTGCATTTCATTGCTGTCGGCGCGTCGCATTTCCACCCAAATCACATTATTTCTCTATTTCCGTTTCATTTATATGCGGTTATTTCTCAGAGCAAAAATTGCAAATCTACAATTCTCGCTCTGCAAAGTCGAATGAAGCCAGCCTGTTTGAGAGTTTTGTTCCAATATTCCCCTTCGGACTCGGCTGCTATTGAAAATGGCTCCAGACTGACGAACACGTAAAATGAAGGTACACTTTTATAATCTTTTCTACCTTAAATTGATTAGTTTTATATTAATCTATTATGGTATTCTAATTTTCTATGCATTAAAATCGCTTCAATCCTCGTCTTCATCTCATGGAATTAATCAGAGTGATAGGATATTCAAAAAGAAACTTTGAATAAGCTAGACTTCCATAGCCCACCAAATAAGATTTACTAGGATCACATTAATTTTTAATTTTGTTGTTGGTTCTAAATTTCAAATTTCCACACTAAAAAGGTGTTTCTATGGAAGTAACTTTGCATTAATCAGCGTGAAGCGCGCGTGATAATTTAATTTATGAGTTCCATGTGCACATTTACGTATTCAAACATTCGGTATTCGAATATTCAGGCATCAATTTCCGTTTATACGTTCTTTATTTAGTTGTTTCAGAAAGTTTTCGATTTCCTGTGCTATTTCTATATCATTGACACCCTCAATTCCTCGCTTTCTGTGATGATTTAATTTTTGATTTTGATAGAAAAAAACGTAATCGAAGCTCTGAAAATATGTTCTAATGTAAAATTTTAGAAGAAAAAGAACATCAACCTGTCTGATATTGATTTTAAAAAATCTGCATATTTAAACATAGATTAAATATTATTGATAATATAAAACAATCATCCAACTTTTATCCTTTTATCGTATTTTAGTTTTCTTAAGTGTGGTTGCTAGGAATAGGGATGAGCGCGTAATCGTGTGTGCACATTCGCGAACATATTAGAACAAAAAATCGAGAAAAAAATCCGTAAATTTTCCTCATAACATTTACTCTTTTGTACTATTGATTTCTCACATAAAGAAATGTCTCTTGTCTACTAAAATTGTTGTTAAATTAAAAAATCTGTTATTTGTTAAAGACGCTATTTTTTATAGTAAGTCAGAGAAAAACGGAAAATCGATTCATTTAATCATTCCCCGATAATTTATATTTTTCCAGAAGTTCCATTCTACTCAAAAATTTCAGTAAGAGTCTGGGCATTTTATGTTTTGATAAGAAGCCAAAATTTCCGCTTTTCGCGTCAGTTCAGTTTCTTCTTATTACTCATCCGATATACTTTGTTCAAATCTGGAAAGCTTACTAATATCTCATTTTATCCAGTTTCAAAAGGATTTCATGCAAATGGATAAGAAAGTTTCAACTACGCTATATCATGCGTTTGAAGCCTTACAAAATAAAGTAAACGAGATAGCAAATTATTTTGAAGAGAGTATGAAGAAATGCAGATTATTAGCTGAAACCTTATTTAGTTTATGGAGACAGTACGTCAAAATCCTCATAGTAGCGAAATATAATAGGATCTGAGGAGATTTAAGGATAAATACCAAAAGACGTGCAAAATTCGACCAAAATCTCTCGCTTTGACTAGATAAATAATATACTTTCGTACTTTTATCTTTTATTCTGCAATATTCCAAACGATTCTGTAATTTTAAGAAAAACATTCTTGATGAATTGAATATTTTGATTGAGATGGTAGATCTAAATGAGAGCTATTTGCCAGAATGGATGAAAGCTATCAGGAAGACAGTAAGTTTCAGGAAGTCGTAAAAATGAAATTATATTTATTTTTTACAATATATTATGGTAAGACGATTTTCGCACATATTTATAAGTTGCATTAAAATCAGCACCGTAACTCATCAAATATTGATAATTCCTGAATCATCTAATAACATCCACCAACAATAATACAGTTTTTATCCAAATAATTCATACTCATTCACATTTTAACATTTATTCTAAAGTCTGTTGCATCTAAACGTTGTGGGAGTTAAAGTAAAGACAATATTATATATGGCTTCAGTACATGTTTAGATATTAGTATATTCTGTATGTTGATATTATTGTATACAGCATATCAATATACGAAAATTTCAATAATCGAATAGAATATTCAGAAAAATCAATCATAATACCAATTACATCAACAGATAGATGAGATAGATTATATTTTATTAGATTAGATACCACAAATAATTTTTAATTTTACATAATATTGGGATTTTTTCTTCTAAATTAGATATGATGTTGAATAATTTCAGAGTTCGATGCTATCCCCGAATGTACCGGTGGCCCCAAAGAACGGCATGATCCGCACTTATGACAATCAAAATCGAACATTCAGCAGACCGTATTCGGCTAAAACCGTTTTCTTCTACAAGGAGGGAGACGAATATTTTACGGTAGGTTTTAATTTCAATTTTTAGCATTTTTCTGATTTTCTGGAAAAGCAATAATAGTTGTATTTTTAGAATTGAGTAAGATGTTTAATAGAAGTGAAACAAAACTTTTTATGACATTTTCTGAAGAAATTAGCCCTGATACTGTCATCTTATCATTTATTTTTTGCGTAGCTATTAAAAATGACGTACTCAAAAAGAGTTGCAACTAATGGTACACTTCAAGTGCAATTTCTATTTTCAATAACTTGAACTCACTACGTAACTCGCGCATAATTTATTGAACTCCATTCTTTCCTTATCTGGCTGCACATATTTTCACATCTTCCCGTACTTTTTCCATTTCTTTTCTGTTCGATTTCGTATTTCTGTTTCCCGGGAAACGAACAAATAAAATTAGGAAAAAATCTGCATCGCCCCTCTCGTTTGAGCTACAATAAGAAATCTGAAAAAAAAACGCATACAAATAGAGAATAAAATTATCGCATTGATTGCTTTATTGAACAATTCAGGCGTGTAGACGTTATTCGAAGAAGTAATTGTTAAGAACTGGGACTGGAAATTCAAAGGAATATTTTTGAAAACATGCGCATTTCTTATTTCTATCGGAATTAACGTTAACTTTCGCTGAATATTTTGAAATATCAGTGATTTGCATCTGGATCTTTAATTCTAAATGTGTTTATTCTATGATTATGTTCTTGCAATTTTCAAGGTTCTAAAATAAGAAGAACATGTTTTGGAAAATTGTATGATTGAAAGAGTCGATTTAAAAAAGATAATGATTTCATATCGAAAAATATGCCTCTGGAATATGTATTTCGAAATTCTTAAATCCTACGCTCATTTTTGAAGAGTTTTTAAATTATAGCATTTCGGAATTTTCATTAACAAGGCTACAAATTCGCACGAGATTTTTAAATCAGAATGAACTTTAATTGCGGAATGCGAAATCTGCAAAAATCCGTGTTGAAATCTAGAAGTTTTCGGAGATTTTTTAATTATTATAAAAATTATATATAAAAGAAGTTTAATATTACCTGATCCCCAAGTACAATTCTGAATAATTCTATAGAATTTCTGCTTGAATTGGTCTAATCCTTTACTTTTATCTTGGAAAAAGGAATACTTGCTCGGGATTGCAAAATATTTTACGACGCTGAAAAAAATAGTATTATTCTGATGTTTGGTGATACTTGAGTCGTAGAATTTTAATATTGTGTTTTAATTTTTAAGTCTAAAATATTTCAATTTATCCTGATCTAGATCAAATCCAGTTTCATTAGAGTTTGAAACTTTGAGGTTGTTATTTTGCATAATCCAGCAAACTGTAGACCAATTTGATTAACTTTGCAAAATTGCAAAAAAAAAAACGTCTTCAATTGCTTATTAGAAGGTTCATTCGAACAATTACTTGACCACAATATTTAGCTTTAGTCTATTCTGGAGAATATTTAAAACATCGAAGTTTCTCAGTGCATAAAAGCAGTATAAATTCTATGCCATTGCAGAAATTTCATTTCATTCATTGTTTCATTTTTATTAAAATTCTGATAATGGGCGGTAGTATGTAGAAACTCGAGATAGACATTCTTCATCTAAAATTTTTTGCAGTTCAGTTAAAAATCTTAGCTCCAGTTTTATTTTCTGCAAAATATTCTTACTCAAAAAGTAAACTTTCTTTTGCAGATGTTGACAATTTTCCAACTTAAATTCCTTATGAAAAACTAACGACATTTATATGCTTACTATTTTTCCGATCCGGAAGTACAAGGCTAAATATGCGTTCATCTAGTCTTCATGCAATCATTCACCTAGACGCGATTCAAAATAATTTACTTTTTCCACTTTTCCACTGTCAACGAGAAGTCGAGTTATTTTTATGCTTGCTGAGAAATTGCATTCTACGGAAATCAATTTCTTCCTTTCATTCTTTTTGGCATTATGAGAGCGTACAACCATACGTTATTTCTGAGATTTTGTACAATTCATGATACTGAACTTTCATATTTCATTTCTATTTTGAGCAAGTCAACGATAAAATTCAATTTCCAAGCGAATATTTAGCATCGAAATTTGATTGTTTTCATCATATCTTCCGTTGATTAATGACTATTTTGCGTCTTTCCGACTCTGATTGATACTTTCCCGGTGAAATTAATGATTTCGAATTTTTATGCACGAAGAAAACTAATGTCCTGAAAATGTTTATAACTTTCAGTGATATATCGAATGTTTTGAAAACACATTTTGATTTTTCAAGAGCAAGTTTTTCAAAGCACCTCTATTTTGCTTTAGTATTCCATTCGAAGCTTTGGATTTCTCTTTTAAAAATTATCTTCTAACCAGAATTCCTTCTGACGTTTAAAGAATACTATAAATCGCAGAACAGGCTCCATTTTGTCGGTACTAATTGTCTCTCGCGGATTGATATCTCAAAACTTGATTTATCCAGTGGGAAAATTGCAAATTGCAAATTACATTTCACGCGCTTTCTTCTTAAAAAGTGTCAATAAACGTTGTTTTTTTCGCAATTCACCTTTAGTCTGCGAACATAATTTTCTAGTTTTATTTAATTTATTTTTTAATAAATTTGCATATTTTTCGTAATATTTTCCTAAATCTCCATCGAACAGAATCTTCTAGTTTTATTCGATTTGACTATTTCGAAGTTTGGTCAGATTTTTGCGTAGGTTAATTAAAATTTCATGTTCTCTTTATTATTAGGTCTATATATATTTTTTCAATTTAAATATCGCTGATATTTGAAAACCCCGATTAAGTTGCCCTTTGATTTTCGTACTTTGAAGAGAATGCAGCTGAAATTCGTACATTTCCATGGCTGAGTGGTTCACTTCACTCGATTATTTGGAATTTGTTATCAGAGATGGCAAAATCAAGGCTAGTTTGTTGGGTTGAATCATTTTTAAAAATTACTAAAATCTGTCTGTTGTAAATATAACTATTCAACACTTTTTAATTAAAATATCAAAATTTACAGAAGATTTTGATATTTATACCATAATTTTTCCGACTCAAGATGTATTTTAGGGTGTCCGTCTTCCAATCTCGAAAAATCGCTACCGAACCATTGACAGTTTATTTGATGATCTCAACAAAACGATTCACATGCCGTTCGGAGTCAGAAGACTGACGACGCCTATGGGAAGGACGGCCATAGACGATATTGATCAGTTGGAGCATCTGGGGAAGTGAGTAACGTTTTTAATACTTATTTTTCTAAAAATTATCATGAATGTCTATAGTAGATTTTTCTTACTGAATGTTGTCATCATACGTTTTTTTCTCCTTTTTAATTGATTGAGATTTAGGATATTTTATAAAACATTGAGATCGCACGCTATTTGTGCACAGATTACCTAGAAAGTTCATAAAATGCAAAATATTCACTAGAAAATTGTAGCAGTTTTAAAGTACCACTTTTGAGAAAAAATCATTAATTATTTTCATTTTATCAGCATTTCATACAACTCCTCGGATCTGACTGGATTTTGAACCCGTATTTATGAGCCCTTTCATTTGCACGTTGTGCTTTTATCAGTGCGATCATTTCTCGAGTGAATGCGACTATTTTGATAGCTCCGCGCATTCATTAGGCGTTATTTGTGTTTTCGCATTTCCCATTTGAGACAAATTTAATAGTTATGTGCACAAATCAACCATATAAAATGCATAAATTGACCATATCAAACCACAAAATCAAAATAATCCGATAAATTATATTCTATTTGAAATTAAAAATCGCGTAGTGAAAACTTCTAAAGTTCAAACCTTTGATTTACTTAATTTCAAATGAATTTTTACAAAGTTTACTACGCTTGAAAGATTTTGGATGTGTTCAGCGTTTTGTTTTGCCCTAAAATATCAAAGATTAAAATACAAGAAAAACCAAATCATAGACTTCCTGACAAATTTATTAATGGCTATAATTAGAGGGGCCAAGTCGATTTCTAAAATGCATGGAAAAGGTCCAAAGTTGGGCTTAAATTG
>LIAE01008608.1:84273-112896 GCA_002287525.1 Diploscapter pachys | reverse complement strand
GTATACCCTCCAATTTTCAGCTCAATCTGCGTCCGTAACCCCACGCACTTCCCTAGTAAATGGAAGAATTGAACCATTCAGCCATTCTGTACAAACTCAAACTCGGCCAGTCAGTGACGACAATTCCGACGGTAGGGTTCAACGTAGAGACCGTCACCTGGAAGAAGATCAAATTCAACGTCTGGGTGAGAATTTTAGAAATGTACCAAAAGTCCGTTTTCTCACTAATATAATATAAATTCTATAAATCTATAAAATCTTCGATTATTTTAGTTTTTTCTTCAAGAGAAGATTCAGTAATAGTTTCAATTTTCATAAACTAAAATGCAAATTTTTAGAACATTTATCTTTTTTTAAAATTTTTTTTGTTGAAAATAGCGATATTTTCATTTTCGCGAATCAAAAATATGAATTGTTTGGTTTAGAAAATCTAGAGTAATCCATGTCCATTTGAATCTTAAAGCTTTGAGAAAACGAAAGGCAACTTGTAGCCCGCACGACATGCGAAATAGTGTGGGAAAAGAAATCTTATCAGCCAATACCCTACTCTAACCATACACTGTTTTGTATGTGTCTTGAGGTCTTGATGTCGTGCACTTTCCGAATAGCTATTTTTCAGGACGTCGGTGGCCAAGACAAAATCCGCCCACTGTGGAGGCACTACTACACCGGCACTCAAGCGCTCATTTTCGTTATGGACGCAGCGGATAGGGACAGGTATTAATTTTTTAAATTTTATCTTTGAAAGAACAAAGTTTTTTTTTTCTTTTATATTATTATTTTTTTCATCGAAATGCATTTTTTATAATATTCTTTGCGGTAAAATGAGGAAAGACAAAACTTTAATTAGAAAAAAACTTGGATTAAAAAAATCAAATAATTTTCCAGAGTCGACGAGGCGCGCGTCGAATTGCACCGAATCATCAACGACCGCGAGATGAAGGACGCCATCATTCTCGTCTTCGCCAACAAACAGGACCTCCCCGAGGGTAATTAGCTCTTAACTACCCTAATTATCATCATTCAATTATGCTAATTATCTCCTTTCTGTCAAAGAAAACGACTTTTTAACGAGTCACTCAAATAATTCTTCTTTCACTTGGATATAAATTATTTTAATTACTCTAATTATCTTCGTTAATTGTCCCAGTTATCTCATTTAATTATCCAATTTTCAGCAATGAAGCCGACGGAGATTCAAGATAAATTGGGGCTGAACCGAATTCGCGATCGTCAATGGCACGTTCAGCCAAGTTGCGCGGCCACTGGAGACGGCCTTCACGAAGGACTTGCCTGGCTCAGTCAAAACTGCAAAGTTTGAAGTTTGGACTACGCGACTTACAAAGAGTACGTTTAAACAACGAGCAAATATTGATTTTTTTCAAATAGAATACTGTAAAATGATGACTGTTTGAAGAATTTTAGAATTTAAAAAAATATTCAATTTGATGAAATAGTTTGAAAAGAAAATTCATCGACTCCCAATTGCAATTTTTTAAAGCTGAGCTTTTAGAGCTATTTTTGTTTGGAAGAAAAATCGTCATTTTGCAGAATAACAGTATTACTTTACTTTTCGAAGAGTAAAATAATAACAAGCAAATCATCTCCCTACTTATCATAAATTATCGTATTCCCCTTAGAGTATCTCGATTTTTGCGTATCAAGTTTTGTGTTTGAATGAACTATTTTTATTGACAGCTCAAAAATTTCAAATCTTGCGAAAAAACTATTCGATTTTTTTTTGTAAAATTGTTAAAGCTTTGTTTTTTCCTTCGATAATATTTTGTATGCAATAATTTTCTAGGCCTTCGAATTCAACCTACTAATTTTATAGAGCAATTCGTTTAAATTTTCGACCTGGTGAAAATATATATATTTTTTCAAATTTGTTGTGTGTACTTTTACCCCCTGTCTAACCTGCCTCTCTCGTGCTAGAATTATCAGGAAAATTATTTCAATTTTTGAGAGCTCCAATTATTCTTAAACTTAGAATTTTTTTGTAAGAAACATAATTGAAGTTTTAGTATTAGCCATACACACTGTAAAAATCCTATTCAGACTCGGATCTTTTCTTAAAATTATTGTTTTATTAGAATATTCGATTTTCATTCCTACCACTTACCGAATTTTGTCTTGCTTCCGAATTTTTCAAGATCTTTTTTGTCCAAATATTATTCGAAAATCAGTTTCAGGAAAATCTAAAATCATCTAAAGTTTTGCCAAAGTTGTTTCGTTTTTTTCTCTTTGCTTTGATAGAATTTTTCGTTTGACTGTGATATCGCTAAAAATAATAATTTATTTTAAAGAAAAATGTTTATTTCATAAAAATGCACAAATAATACCAGTTTCAGAAAGAACTGTCAAAATTTCAGGATTTTATGAAAACCAAAAGAATCGCGACTTTCAAAATATACAGAGAATTGTATCCTATGATAAAGGATAGTCATAAAAACCATCTGAGCCATAAAATATCGATATTACACCAAGAAAACGCTGATCTTCATTAAAAATTCAAGAAAAAAGTTTAAGTTTAATGTCGAAAAGCGAACAAAGAAACCAACAAAGTGAACAAACTGCTTAAAGCGACATTCATCCCATTCGATGAATTGCATAAATCTGTCGCGCAACAACAGTTCTTCTCGTCTCCAGGCCCTTCACAACCAGTTTCCTAAATTTTCTGACCTTCAAAAATAATTTTTAGGATTATAACTTTCAGAGAGTAAATAGTTATTGAAAATTTTACAGAAAACAATATCCATTTTAAGGACATTAGATCTCAGATTAGATAGTAAATTGAAAAGTCTAAAGAAATTTTTATTTATCTTAGATAGATAGAAACATTTGAAGCTAAATAAACGAAAATTAAAGAAAAATAATAAAAGCCTTACAAAACATTTCCCTGGCTCTCCACAGCCCTTTGTAATTGTGTAGCTGTTATCACCATCGTGATGCCTCTTCACATAATTCTCCCAGCAGAAATCAGCGGTGGGGCAGAAAACTAAAAAAAAAGGTGAAATTTTGAAATTAAAAAAAAAACAACCTTGAACATAGGGTAATCCAGGTCCTGAATTTATGGTTTCCTGGCCTTGAAAACATGTAATTGCAGCCAGAGTTAAACTGATAAGAGATAAAATGAAGATCAGGAAGATTTGGGTGTTCATTTTCTAAAAGAAAGTATGACATCTTGATTATAGGTTGAGAGCAATTGGAAAATATTATGGATTTAAAAAATATAACACTCTAAATCATAGGTTGAGAATGCTTCAGGGCGTGGAAAAATAGAGTTCGGAAAAGATGGATAGAGAGAGGCGAAAAGCCCAAAGACAAATATTGCCAAGAGTTTCTGTATTTTCATCTCTATTTAACCTATTTCCCCATGCTATTTCGCCGGGAATTTTCTGAAGAACTTACCTCTTTCCTGTATGATTTGGGAGCAGTTTTTACCCCTCTAACCTAAGAAAATGAGTAATCAAAGCGCTTCTTTCTCCGTGAAAATAAACACACTTCTGGTTTTCTTCGGTGCTAAAAATTGATCTGAGCTTAAACTTTATTTATGGCGTTATTCCGGAAATATACAATACCGAACGTTGATAATATATCACAACCTAAATCATAATTTTGAGGCATTCACAATTTTTTGAGGTAAAAAGTTATATCCTTGAGCTTAAATCGAGGTAGAAAACAAGGCGAATAATATAATATACATAAAATATACAGTTATTATTTGAAAGAGAATCAATCAAATAAGCTCAATTTAAAACTCACTCAGTTTAAATCTCACTATATTTCAAAGGAGAATCTTTTAAATATTGAGTGAGGTTTACAAGCGACACTAAAGTTTAAACTGAATGAGGTTTACAGTAGGTCCAATAAAATATTTGTAAAAAAATTAAGACATATTCATGCATGGCAAGTTTCTCTGCCTGATTCGATCGATTAGGTAATTATAGGTTCGTTCGTCGTAAAAATGAGCTCCATCCTGAGCGACGTCTTGAAGCGTCTGATTATTCACTGTCACTGAATTCGGGAAGCGCTCCTAAATTTGAATTTGTACAAAAATCAAACCTCGTCAAAATTTTGAACTTTCAACTAAATAGAAATTATTGGCAAAAGTTAGGATGAGAACCTGACCAGCTGGGCCAAGAAACCCCACCTTTATAGCCACTGAGTAGAGTTCAAATTGTTGTTGCAGCGCTTCTTTCGCCATTTTCCCTGGGTCAGGACCCTTGTTTGACCACCCGTCGGTGAAAACTACCATTACCTAAAATATTCCGAATATATTTTTTTAATTTCGAAAAATTCAAAAGTACCCTAGTAGCTATGCCGGGTCTTGCGCCCTCTTTTTCATCGGTTTGAGTCAATCCAGCCTTGATGCCTTCTCCTAAATTTAAACTTTATTGATTTCGCCCAAATTTTGTTTTTTCTTCAAATTTTCCCTATATCGAGTTAGACAATTGTTATTTTTTCGATGGTGTTAAGTTAGTGAAACATTCGCGTTGTGGAAATTGATATGGAATTTCAGTTGAAAAGCGCCGACGAAATCTGGTTACGCAAAAATTCGGGGCGCAAAATTGGGGAAAAGTTGGAGAAATAAGCAGAAAAATTCACGTTTTCCCGTGCTATCTATGTAGTATCAATTTATCAGTTATTTTCTTTCGACAGGGGCGCGCGCATTTTTTCAAGGTCAACACATTTTTTTGAAGAGGAGATACGAGAAAACGATGATAGCACATAGCGTTAGCGCATTGATTAAAAAATCGCAAATTTCAAATTCAGGAGGAAAGTGAATCAATAATTTCAAAAGCTTGATTAATGTTCGAAAAAATATTATAATTCGGATATAAAGTTAAATATTCGCACATATTCAATAGTTTTAGAGGATTATAAATATGTAAACTTTAGATTTATATTCCAAGTAAATGATTAATTTAATAAAAAATTTCACTTACCCAGCGCAGTAGTGCCTCCGGTAGATTTCAGTCCGTTAATCGCGTTAATAATGTCCTCCTTCTTTTCATATTTCTTCAGATTAAATTTCACCCGGGTTCTTCCAACCGTAGCGAAGGTGACTACCGCGACCTAAGCCATTAAAAATTCTTCTTTTTATGCTAATTTTTCTCTACCTGAGTGAATCTATGCCCGATTTTCAAGGCGTCAACAAGCCTGGTCGCCATGCTCTTGTACATCTGGTAGATCGGATCGGTAGTAGTAGAAAAATCTATCACCAGGACTAAGTCTATCTCACATCCTAAAAATTAGCATAAAACTATGAGAAGAAATTTGAATTTGTGCACCGGTAATCGGTGGTGTAGTGGTAGTGGTCGTGGTCGTCGTGGTGGTCGTGGGTCGACATCTCTCCTAAATACAATTTTTTCTCATAAAACTAGCAAAATACCTATTTTGTCAAGAAAAATTTATATTGTCAAAATAAATCTAAAAATAAATTTGAAAAAAATACCTGAGCCTCCCTAAGTAATCGTCTCGTAATATCAGTAGCTAATTCCCTTCCCGAATGCATGACGATATGGTTTATATTTCCGGTGATGTCGAGTAGTTCCCTTCTGAACATTTAAATTAAAATTAATTTGGCAACAGCTATATGATGGAGAAAGAGGGACGTTTCACTAAATAACAGAGGGCTTAACTAAGAGACACTCCATCACTTTTGAAATACCCTCCGTCATCCCATAGTTAAGTTCTCCGTCATGTAGTAACTGCCAATTAATTTTTATCGGGAAATGTTCGAACCGATCGACTTTTTCCGGTTCGCCAGTGGCTGCGGCGAAAACCCATGTGTTAAGCTCTCTTTGAAGGCGTTGGGCGGGCTCTTTAGGGTCCACTGCTGATCTGAAACGGTTTCTTGAAGTTAGAAAACTTTGCAACTTAAATTGTGGCTAAATTTTAGCCTTAGAAGTTTAATTTGGAGCTGAACTTCATTATTAAAGTAATTTGAAAGCTTGTATAACTTGAGGAAGTCTAGATAATGAAGTTAGATTTTCCCTTTATTATAAGGTAAAGTTTGAAGTTCACATGACTTTAGGAAGCTGAAATAGTGTTGAATTTAATCTTTAGAGATAAATTTTGAAACTTCGAAGCTAGCCCACCTTCCATCAGTAACCACCAAGACTAACGTCGCTATAGACCTATTTCTCTGTTGCATTAAATCTAACGCGACTTCTAAGGCCTAAAATCGATTTTTGAGCAAAAATTGAAAAGGACTAATTGTGCGGATGAACCTTCTTCGTGTTCGTGGTACCCCCGATAGCTCTCAGACCATTAGTGATCCGAACAAATTCTTCATTCGTTTTGGCGAAATTCCAGGGGAGGATTTCGCGACGGTACGAATTGCCTGAGTAAACAACCATGGCTACCTAAGATGTGAAAATTTAGGTAAAAATAATTCAATCTAACATAGGACTTAAAGAAATGTATATTAACTCATATATTTTAGTGGTAGGCAATCTGGCATTTTTATCGTTGAGGTTATGATTTAGATTAAACTTGAATAATGAAGATGAGCATTTCTTATTTGTTTATTAAATTAGATGCTATACCCTATGCTTATCAGGTCCGATCTGAAGCTCTTCAGAGACATCGGTGACGAATTTCCTCGACTTATTAAATCCGCCCTTCACGGAGTCGGATCGATCCAAGACAATCAGCACGTTTAACTCACAAGCTACCGGGAATAGTGGCGTAGTTTGGGAATACACCAACGAAATAGCAGCTAGAATGGCTACCTAAAGATGGCATAAATTGATAGAATGGTATCTTTCGGTATGAATATGGTGTCTTATGGGATAATTTAGGTAAAGTTTCAATAATTCTGGTTCTATAGCCATTTGGTACCATTTGATTAAAATTTTCTCATTTACCATTAGAAAATTTGGGCAAAGGTACCAAAATTTTTGGTTCCAGAACTATTTTACCATTTTAATTAGTCAAAAACTTACCAATATACAAAGTTGTAGTTGGGTTGGACCCATGTTTAACGGATTGATTAAATTTGGCGGTCAGAACCAGTTTACTATCCAAATGATTAGTGTCGCTTATATCAAATTACGCTTCAATTTAATGCTAGACACGAATATTTTAGCGTCGAAATTTCGAAGTTTGACAATTTTGATGGCAAGACCACGCCTATTTTAGTTCTAGTAGAAATTCAGATCTATTTTCAGGGTAAATCTGAAATATTTGATGATTTTATAGGAAAAGACAAAACATTTCGAAGACTCCGCCCTAATTTGGCGCCGAAACATGTGAAATTTGATGGGACATTTATCATTCAGGTTGACATTACAAGACATTTTGGTAGGTAAACAGAAGAGATGACAAATTTAGAATTTAAAATTTAGAACGATCAAACGAACTTTGTGCAGTTTATATAAACTCAAAGTTAAACTTAAGTGCAATTACTCTTGTAGTTTGTAAGAATTTAAATAAGAGTTAATTTTGTAGTTTGTAAAGGTCATAGTTAAGAGGGCATAGATCTTAAAGGTATGACGTGGTTTTTCTTCAATCATAGTATAATCAAGGCAGAATATTATGCAATATTCAGTTGTTTTGGCGAAGTTAAGATGACGATAAATAAAAGGAAAATTATGGTTGTTAAACTATAGTAAAAGTGACAAAATACAGAAAACACAGAAATACCAAATTGAAAATAAATTTGAATAAATAAAATAAATAATAATCTAGATCAATTGTTGTTTATTGATTTGGGCAAATTAGTTATGCTAGATTATATGGTTATCGATACACTCCTTTCTATACATAATTGGGCGTTAACATTAGACGGTGAAATAGCACACAAATTGAGAGACCAAAACGAGTCAGACACAAAGAGATGTTCATTTATAAATTATGATAGTGGTGAAATGCAGCGACAAAAGCAAAATAGCATGATTTAAAACTGAAATTAGAGAAAAAGATGATCTTCAATACAATAGAAGATCATAAGCTTCTGTCTTAATTTAACTTCCAATGGTTAAGGATAGGGAATCTTAAAATCGCGTCTGGAATATAAAATCTTCCAAACATATGGTTGTTCTTCACTCTAACACGATGTGGAAAGATTTCTAAACAATTGTCGATAATTGTAAGTTTATTTTATTACTTCCGGGATTTAGATAAATCGATATTTCAATACTCAAATCGGAATTTTGTTTATACTTTGAAATGTCATGCAAAAATTGCACAAAACATGAATTTTCTTGAGGCTCGGGGTATTATTTTACAGTGATTTCTTTGATTCTTGCGATTTTTCAAAATGACGTATGGGCCTTTTCGATCCTCTTATCCTTTCGAGCTTATTTCAATAGATTGACGATATCCCGTTCCTTTTCTATTGACTCTGAACTTTGGCTGAATTTTTCGGACCATTCATCAAATTTTTCGAATTATAAAAATTATCTTAAAATTTCTAAAAAATAAAAATTCCCATATTTTCATATAATAATTCTTCCACTTTTTTCTTAATTCTCCCATTTTTCACCATATTTTCTTTTTTTCTTAAATCAAACTTCTCGTCGTTCCAACTCCCAAGGGGATTCAGGCAAAGTGCGAACCTTTTGGAAAAATTCTAGACAGAATTCAAAAATTAGAGAGCCAGAGAAAAATGGATCTTTTTCTTTTACCCTCTAAAAGCTATATGGCATTTCCGAACGTTCTTATCTTTCTCTACACAATTTTTCATGCTCTATCCTTTGGAAATCTCTACTCAAGGGTAAATCTGAAAACAATACCGGAAAAGCTGATCTTCATCAAATTTAAGCTATAATGTGTAGCTTTAAGCTACTTCTGCCATAAGACTATGCAGAACACAAATACTTTTGCATGCATAGAAAATTTTCGATCTCTGTCATGCTATTATGATGATTATATGATATCAAAAATGACTATGAAGTTAGTATTTCTGAACGAAAAAAGATCTTCATTTCAAAATGCTAGCAATGCCTCATTATCATCTATTTATGAGACGAATTTTCAAAGCGTATACTAAAATGTAAGATCTCTGTGGTACAAAATAAATGAATCTGAATTTAATAAAGTTAACATAAATCTAAAATTCCGTAATTTGCCCTAAAAGTATATATCAAGCTTCTCCTCTCATTCTGGGTTGTGTGTGTGTGGATACTCTTTAGCTTTTGTCAAGCTCTTGAAATCCGTCTTTCTTTGATTCTTTTCAAGAAGAGAAAGACACTCCGCGAGAGAGAAATGGGGGTGGTTGCTCAAATTCTTTTCTCCGTCTATTTCTCCATACTATTTCCTCTTTTTTCTATCTTTTTCTCTCTCTTCTCGTCATACTATTCCTCGAGACTTTGTTTCTCTAGACATTCTTTGGGATTCAGTATATCTTCTATTGGCAGAAAGCTGCAAGCATTCTTTCTCTCCTCTCTCTCTCCTTCTCTATCTTTCTTTCTTTCTCTCTTTCTCTCTCTCTTCTTTGCTCTCGACTATCGATCTCTTTCTCGTCTGTCTCTTTTCCCCTCTCTCTTTCCATACCCCCTCCTCTCCCTTATTTCAGCTTTTCCTCATCTTTCTCTCTATCTGCTCTCTGCTACTCCTTTTCTATTTCTTTCCTGTCTGTCATCTCTGCGCTCTCTCGCAAATCCTCGATATCTCCCTCTCGGTTCGTTGAGCAGAGACATTCAGTGTGTGTGGAGATGCACAAGCCAGAGCTACTGCAATGCTGCTTCAAGATATGCTAGTAGTTTGACGACACAGACAAGCCATGTCAGGTAATTCGATTTAATTGCCCCCTAACTACCACTTAATTACCCCGATATTCGAGTTAACTAGCCTTTAATTGCCCTATAACTCTTTCATGCAATCAAGTAATATCGATTTTCGCTGAAGGGATTTCATATATCCGGTCATCCCTTTCTTAATTTTTTCCCTAAAATTGTGTTATTCTTAAATTCTAAATAAAGAATGCAATTTAGTCCCAAAATCTCGAAACTTTTTGAAAGATCCGAAAAATCTTCGCAAGTTCATTACCCTCTAATTACCCGGGATGTATCGAATTACACCAATAGGTGAATTATCGACGTTTTCGAATGGAATTTTCGGAGTTTAAATCTAGCCTGTGGTTTTGAAATTCTGATGATTAATTTGTGTTAAAGTGTCGAAATTTCACCAAATCTTTGAGAACTTGATTTTTAGATAACACACAACTTGTTTCTCTATAATTGAACGCTTGAAAGCGCCGAACTTTTACGCCAAAAATGCGCGAAGATCAACTTGATACTTCATTCCTCTATAATTATGAACGCTTTTATGCCAAAATTTCAATGATAATCAGTTTTTATTTCGAAAAATATCAATTCTAAGTCTGCCAACTTTCTAATGCGAATTTGTCAATTTCAAAAGAGATCAAAACTGTTTAAAAAAGCTCAAATTGAATTTTTCTGCAGTGTTAGCTTCGATGATGTCGTCCGGCGAGGACGAGGAGCCGCCCACGGGGATCGGCGGCTCCCAAGGCCAGGGCCCCACAGGCAGTCAGGCCGGCGGCAGTATTGGAGGTAATTTTTAGATATATAAAACGGTTTAGAGTTCTACGCCTAAGTATATGTAGAAAGCGCAAGTGCTATTTCAAATTTGAGCATTTGCGTTCTCTAACAACAAGTATATGGTTGGGGGTTTTTTTTAGATATGTCAGACCGCTTTCAGATTTTAAAATCATATTTTTCAACATTAGAGGCGATATATCTTATGATACTCTTTAGATTTTTGTATACTGAACAGTTTTAATTCATATCTTTCACCCTGAACGTGAAGATTGGATTATTTTTCTTAAATAATTGCATTTATCAAGATTATTTATTAGGTTAAAATTTGAAAATTGGGCGTCTAATTTCTAGCTTTAAAAATTTTTGAATTTTCAGGAGGCGTCTCCGGAGAACACGAACAAGAACGGACGGATCTTTGGCAGCAAACTTTACAGGTAGAATTTACAACAAACCTTTCCGATTTTTAAATTTTTAAAAATTTGTTAAATTCTATGAAAACTTCCTTTTCCTGTGAACTGCGCAACTCTTATTTCGCTCGTGAGAATTTCATTGATGCGTAACGAAATTTTGCCACTTTCTTAACGCGAAAACTCTTATATCCCAGCCGGTTATTTTTTTTATGCTTAAGCATATGATTAGAAACTTCTTTCGCAGTGCTAATAATAATGCGACAATAATATGCGCTAAGGCTAAAATAGGCATTTCTATATCATTTATCAAATAGAAACCTTAGATACTATTATAAGCAACATGCTAAATCGTAGACTTACGATAGAAAAATGACGAAAGTCAGCTCTTTCATTTGATATTTTGAAAGAGCGTCATATTTTTATAGATGCTTTAAGTGACGTAACATGTTTTATCGATTATTTTAATGACGCTCCTAATTTTAGGAATTTTTAAACAACGTTGCATTTACATCGATTTTTAAAATGGCGTCATTACGCCAAGAATACAAATACGCATATTTCCGTGCAGGAATTCAGCTCAGCTGGAGCCCCTTTGCTTTCCTTTGCTTCCATTAATATACAAACCCATTTCTCTATATGGATTAAGCTCTCCATACACACTTTAGCGAAATATAACGCTATTTTTATATACAGAGAGAAAAATACGCTAAAAAGATACAAATAATCGGAAAATAGCGAAGAAATTAAGGAGAGCGGAAAAGAAGAAGATTAAAAGGAGCAGCAGCGCGAACACGCGTCTTTTCAATATGTTTTTCGCGAAAGAGAAACTCATTATCTCAAACGTATGAACAAGAATCACTTGATAATACAAGTTTTAAAAGAATGCGATAAAATTGCAAACTCAGCCCTCATTTTTTCTAAGCTTCGCCCATTTTTCCGCGCGCGCTTGAACATAGAACATAATGCGTGACTAAATGATATTAGCTTACTCGAACATTCTTAGACATTCACTAAAATAGGTGCAAGGTTTTTGTTCTGTAAACGTTATTTTTACAGCTGATCTTCATGAAGACTCGCCTTTATTTAGTGAAAATGATGTGTGAAATCTGAAAATATAGACGGATTTTTAGATCATCCGAGATTTTATGTTAATCTTGGCAGGGCTATCTTGGTCTGAGCATAGATGATATCATATCATATCAAGCGCTTTATTATTCTTAGAACTTAAACAATTTCTTTCGAAGGATCGAAATCATTGATTTCCCAATTGCGTTAACCATTTTCAAGTGGCTATTTTCGCTGCATTTGACAAAAACCTCCCCCAATATTTGCCAGTGTCAAGTACCTTAGAGATCAGTGAAAACTTGTATCTCGGAAAAATTTGCGGCAGATTTGCAAGAATCCCGGATTTTGCAAAAACGCGGCGCGTTTTTTTCGGAGTACGCGAATGTCGATTTTTTTCTGAAAGTTAGCGTCAACTTTTTCTCTGCGTCTTTCTTGCCCTCTCACTTTTCAACGCTATTTCGCGCTGAACTCAAATTGTGTAAAACGCACAAAGATGAAATGTAGAAATAGTGAGATGTCAAACGGTAAAAAGCGAGAGGGAAAAAGAAAGATACGAATTTTCAAAACTAAATGATACTAAAGAATAAAATCTAAGAAATCTCTTTCCAGGATTTTTTCAACTAAAGGAAGTTCGACTTTCTAACCCCTTAATTATTCTCATTTATAGTCCTTTAGCCTGAATTTTAAACTCTTCTTTGGGCCTCGAAATTTAGGCGCTATTTCTATGTTAATTTCCTCCAAACGTTGCACCTCACGGGATAATTTCCGTTATTTTGCAAACATTTGCTCATTATCATCTGGCGGGAAGATAAAAATTGATAAAATTTTTAAATTTAGCACTGAAGCTTTTATCTTTCAAGTTTTTTTTTTTTTTTTAATTTCTCATTGGAGCATGATAATTCATAATTAGAGCGCATTTTACGTTCTTTTATATTTGTTTGTCGAAATTTTTGGACCTCACGTGAAAACGATCTCTTCAAGTATTTGTGAAGGGAAAGAGCGTGGGAAAATTCGTGCTTTTTGGCTAAATTTTTTTTGAAAAATAGCCCTATTTTTGAGATTCTTGGAAATTGTATCATATCTTCAGCATCATTCGCCTTTTTCCTATTATAGAAATGATGCATTTCAAGATGAATAGTCGTGAAAATATCACATTAATTAAAGAGAGACACTAGAGAAAATGATAATTAATGAAATAGTTCGGGAAATTAATAGAGCCCAGAGATATATCATTTTACTACCTCGTCCTATGATTAAGCATAGACGATTAAAATCGGCTGGCATATAAATTTCCCATATACGGACTACGCCAATGAAATGCAATATGGGGTCCTTGCTTCAGATTGAATAGGGCCCGGAAAATATCATTTCGATTTTCGGAGAGTAAAAGAGTTGGATGAAGAGTAAATAAAATTTGGAACTTCTATGTAAAATAATATCGGAAATTGGTGAAGTATCAAAGATTAGCATAAAATGCATTATAAAATATACCTTGCAAAAAATCATGAAGTACTATTTATCTTGACCTATTTTATGATATCATCATTATTTAATCATTTGTCATTCTATAACTTTGTTGAAATCTTCAATTATGCCAGCCGGCTTTACTCTTATTGATTCAGCATCCCAAATCACCACCCTCAACTCAACGAATTTGACGAGAGAAATAGTACGTAGAAATGAGAGAGTGGAAGGAAGAAATAAAGAGATAACATATCTCTTATCCGTCAAACTCATTGTGATGTGCATTCTTTCTGTCTTTTTCTTTCCTCCCTCTCTATATTCTTTTCTATACTATTTCTCCTACGTTGTAAGCTGAACCCATTGATTCGTTACTCAACGCCGTCGTTACACGGGATTGCCCTATTCCGATACGAAAAAGAAAGAAAGAAGTAGAAATAGCACGGGGAAATGAGAGAGACAGAAAGAAAAAGGAAAGAAACAAAGCCGAGTGAATTCAATTTGCAAGAAAAATGAGAGAAGCAAAATAGGGAAGGAAAAGTAGAATTTTATCTTAAAAAAATGCATATTTTATATAGAAAAGCATAGAAAAATAACGAATTATAAAATTTGAAAAAAAAAAGTATAAAAATCCCAAACAAATTTTCAGGCCGCTGTTGCCGCTTCTGCGGGTGGTGATCCAAATAAAAAACGGCCTGCGCAAAGAAAACCCCTGAGGCAGGCTAACGTTGTTGAAAGGTAAGAAATTTAAGGTTTTTTTGTTGAAAATACAACACATTTTCCAAAATCTACATTTGAAATTCTTTGAAACTTACGAAATATCGATAAAAAGAAATTTATATCTAAAATCATGAATGCAAATTTTGTCTAAAATTATTATTTTTGAAATAAAAGATCATGATTTTATAGGAATTTTTAAGTTAACATTAGAAGGTACACGTAAGAATCCTCAGAATAAGATATGATGCATATCGATATTCTGATACTCGCTATAACTTTTTATGCCTTACTTTTTTGGATTCTCTATCTTTCTTTCTTACCTCTATTCTATGTCTTAACCTAAGTACTTGTATTTCGTCGTTCTAAGCCAGAATTCATGCATTTGCTAGGCTCATATTACAGTAATTCCTCGTCATTCCAAAGTATTCTCAGCTATGCGCTTAAGTCTATTTCGATCGAATGAAATCTCAAATGTAGGCGTTAAGTATCGATTTTTATAAATTATTTAAATCAAACTTACTTTAAATCTAATTTCTTTCAGATCTGAACGTTCCTTGTTATGTTTATCGTTAAACAACCCCATACGAAAATTGTGCATAGCCATTGTAGAATGGAAGTAAGTCTTATCAAACTTGTGAAAATCAGCCTTTTAAAAGCTGGCCTTCACCGTTTTTCTTTCATTTTTAAATTGATATTTTTCAGACCATTCGAGTTCCTGATTTTACTGATGATTTGTCTGAATTGTATAGCCCTCGCCGTTACCCAACCCTATCCCGCACAAGACTCAGATTCGACCAATGCAAAATT
This sequence comes from Diploscapter pachys, assembly GCA_002287525.1. NCBI lineage: Eukaryota > Metazoa > Nematoda > Chromadorea > Rhabditida > Rhabditidae > Diploscapter > Diploscapter pachys. The sequence goes on along the minus strand of LIAE01008608.1, from coordinate 97,922 downwards.
GGTAAATTTTTAAAATTTATTTTATTTTAAAGAATACTTTTTAACTTTATTTTTGCTCCAAGGTCTATATATTTATTCTTAATCTCTAAATTTGTATATATATATATCTTTGAAATTACTATAAAATTTACGTTTAGTTACTTTGTTAAACTTATATTTAATTTACGTTTCTTATTTTTAACTACATTTATTTCAGGAAAGGGTGGAAAACGTGTTTATTGTGGTGTTCACGATAGAATGCATCCTGAAAGTCATCGCCTATGGGTTTATGTTCCATCCGAGCGCCTATCTCAGAAACGCATGGAACGTGCTCGATTTTATCATCGTGATCATTGGGTAATTAAAAAATTATTACTTATTTTAAATTTAATGAAACAAGCCATTTTTATCAGGAATTTAAAAAAAATCCCAGGTTAAATATTTTATCTATATCCATTTTTTCTTCTAAGAAATTAGCGAACAATAAGTATGAAAAGACGGGAATTTACGCTCGGATAGTCTAAAGCATAGGTATTTTGAAATTTAGTTCGAATTTTCAGTATCATATCAACCGTGCTCGCCGGTATGCACCTACAGGGTTTCGATGTCAAAGCGCTGAGAGCCTTTCGTGTCTTGCGTCCTTTGAGGCTTGTATCCGGAGTACCGAGTTTACAGGTACCGATTTTCAAACCTTTCTCCAAGCAATAAGTAATTTCTAAGGTCGTCCTGAACGCGATCCTCCGAGCTATGATACCCCTGCTTCACATCGCCCTATTAGTCTTGTTCGTTATTCTAATCTACGCTATCATCGGATTGGAATTATTCTGCGGAAAGCTAAAACAGACTTGGTAGGTCTTTAATTTATCTATCAGTGCCCTATTCATATTTTAAAAATCTAAAAATTTTACTGAAGCGTTTAATTCCGAGATGCTAAAGATTTTTTTTGAAATTCAACTAGCTAAAAAACTGGCATAATCTAACTAATTTATCATTTTCTAGCATCGACCCGGCCACCGGTCAACTAGCGATGAAAGACCCTACCCCATGCGGTAACGACGGCACCTCATTTCAGTGTATACCCACAGACGCTATGATCGCGATGGGGGTGTCCTGGGAGTGCTCAAACAATACGAATTGGACGGGCCCTAATTTCGGGATTACCAACTTCGATAACTTCGGATTGGCGATGTTAACGGTCTTCCAATGCGTATCGCTCGAGGGTTGGACCGAAGTCATGTATTGGGTTAACGACGCCGTGGGTAGAGAGTGGCCCTGGATCTACTTTGTTTCGCTGGTTATTCTAGGTAAGACTAAGAATTTTTTGTATATCAATTAAGTTATTCCATAGCTATAAATCGGTAAATATATGTTAAATTTCGAGAATTTTCAGGCTCATTTTTCGTATTGAATCTGGTCTTGGGCGTGTTGTCGGGAGAATTCTCTAAAGAGCGAGAAAAAGCGCGAGCGAGGGGTCTGTTCCAGAAGTTCCGAGAGAAGCAGCAACTCGAAGAGGACCTGAAAGGTACTAAATAATAACTTACATAGTTCACATTAGAGATAAGGAATTGGATACATTAAAGCCGGTCTTCTTAACGTGAATATCTTCCAGGATACCTGGACTGGATCACCCAAGCAGAAGACATAGAGCCTGTGAATGAAGACGAACAGGACCAGGAGCCTCAGCCTCAAACTCAACAACAACAGGGCGAAGAACAGGATGAAGAGGGAGAAGAGCGTCCTGATGAAGCTAGGCCTTCGAAGTGGAGCGGGAGAATAAAACGGTAAAAATGAGAAACTATTAAGTTTTTTTAAAAATATATATTTTAACGCTGATCAGGAACTTTGACTAATATGTGTAGATAAGTTTGAAGTTGAAATTTTAGGCTGGAGAAACTAAACAGGCGGTGTCGAAGGTCATGTCGTCGCCTGGTGAAAAGTCAGACTTTCTACTGGCTGGTCATTCTACTTGTCTTTCTCAACACCCTGGTGCTAACTTCCGAACACTACGAACAATCAGATTGGTTGGATGAATTTCAGAGTGAGTGGTTAGAAATTTATATTTAAAGTGAGGATCAGCTTTTGTTTCCATTTTGATCTAAATTTCTATATTTATAAATGAAAATCATATACTTTTATTGCGAAGAGCAACTTTTCATGCCTACTTTTATCAAAGATTTTAATTCATTAATGAAGATCAAGCTTTATTCTACGAAATCTCTGATTTTCAGATTGGGCCAATCTCTTCTTCGTGATTCTTTTCACAATGGAAATGTTTCTGAAAATGTACTCCCTCGGTCTAACCACCTACACTACATCCCAGTTTAACCGATTTGATTGCTTCGTCGTTATCAGGTTAGATAGCTCAGTTAATTTAAGCGTCAGATTTAATTTTTTCAAAAATTTGCAGTTCGATTTTGGAATTCATCTTGGTGAATTGCAAGCTGATGAAGCCTCTCGGCGTTTCCGTGTTACGTTCCGCGCGACTTCTTAGGATTTTCAAGGTTACAAAGTAAGATGACGCCTTTTTTATTCCCATAACGTCTTTTAATGCTATGGTGTTAATTGTATATCTTAAATGGCGTCATTTCTTGAATTTTTATGACGCTATAACGCTTTTTAATTTGTTATGACGTCTTTTTATTTGTTGAAGTTCCCTTTTCATTACTTTGATGACGCCCTTAATTTTCAGATACTGGACCTCTCTTCGAAACTTGGTCTCGTCTTTGCTCAATTCTTTAAGATCCATTATGTCCCTGCTATTACTGCTGTTCTTGTTCATTGTTATCTTCGCTCTGTTAGGAATGCAGGTAAAAATAGATTTATTGATTTTCAAGCCCGCCCGTTTTTAACAAAGTCGGGCGAAAAGGATAGTATAATTAAAGAAAATCATGAATTTTTCATCGTTTAAAAAATGCGAAATTTAAATTTTAGGTATTCGGAGGCAAGTTCAATTTCAATCCTCAGGCCCCTAAACCGAGAGCCAATTTCGACACCTTTATTCAGGCTCTGCTTACTGTGTTCCAGGCATAACTACCTAATTAATAATTAAGATAATTAGCATATTTTAGATTTTGACCGGTGAGGATTGGAATACGGTAATGTACAACGGCATCAATTCGTTTGGTGGAGTGGGTACGGTTGGCGTCGTCGTCAGCATATACTACATTGTGCTATTTATCTGCGGTAATTTTTTCGACTTAACTACCTTAGCTAGATATTTAATTACTCTAATTAAAAATAAAGGATACCTAAATTTTCAAATGAAGATCATCTTAAGCTACTCTATTTGAATTTAAATTAAATCAAACCGAAGTGATATATCATATACGGTAATTACTGGAATTATAAAGACAATTATTTCAGTTAAATATACTTAATTACGCTAATTATCTCAGGTAATTACATCCTGCTGAACGTGTTCTTGGCTATCGCAGTCGATAACCTGGCAGACGCAGATAGTTTGACGAACGCTGAAAAAGAGGAAGAACAGCAGGACTTGGAAGCTGAAGACGAGTACGACGAAAATGAAGAGGGGTACGGCATTTTCAGATGATATTGTTTTTAAATGATTTCGCTTTTGTAACGCCACTATTTAAAATTTTTGCCATAGCACCAGTTTTAAAACACTTTTAGGTTATATGACAATATTAAAAATTAAAATTAGATTTAGAACTTAAGTTATTTTTAATAATACACAAATATTTGGTTTAAGTTTTTATTTCAACAAGGAAATCGTATACGGCTTTAAAGACACGTAAAACTTTTCGCACTTTTCCTCAAATTCCTCTTTTCTATCTTAATTTTCTTTCGCTAAACCTAGAGTTTTTACTTGTGCATTTTAATCTTAGCGGCTTCACCTTACTAACCTATAAAATTTCACAAGTAAAGATGCGCTTTTAACATACAAATCAAATATTTGAAGATCTCATGATATAAAATTACTATTTAAAAACAATATCACAATATTTTTAACGTTTTTGCGTTGTATTTTATGAGGTTTTCAAATTTCCTAAAAATTTAAAGGCAATTTGAATAATTCGTTACTCCATTGCCCATAGTTAAGGGTATAGGGCTAGGTGGGAATAAATCTTTTCCCATACCATTTCGTAGGTAGTGAAGTAACGAATTATTCAGGTTGCCAAATTTGTGAAAATCGATCATTTATGCTAATTCAGGGCTGAATTGGACGAGCATGAGGGTGATGACGACCTGGTGACCGCTCGACCAAGGAGAATGTCCGAATTGCCCCAAACCACCAACATCAAACCCATCCCCAAAGCCTCTTCCCTGTTCATTCTCAGTCATACCAATCCGTTTCGGTAAGTTTACTGGTTTTTTTTAAAAATTATTACGGAAAAAGCTGATATTAATTGAAATTCTTAGGAAATATGAGAAATTAAGCAATTTTTCGAAATAAAAACTGACATTCATTAAAATTTTGATTTAATATGATAAGCTTTGCGATTTTCTACAGAGAAAATGAGAATTTTGCCTTAATTCATTAAAAAATATGATATGCTTCATGGTTTTTTTACAACAAAATCGTGAATTTCTTGATCTAATTTAGGCATTCTTTTATTGTTGATCTTATAAAAAAAAATGCTAATTTTCAGCGTCTTCTGCAACAAAGTCGTTAACCACTCGTACTTCACGAACAGCGTGCTGGTGTGCATTTTGGTGTCTTCGGCAATGTTAGCCGCTGAAGATCCGCTGAAGGCCGATTCGCATAGAAATCTTGTAAGTGTTCTGGAAAAATACATTTCTACCACTTTTATTGCCATTTTACCAAATTTGACACCAATTTATGCTATTTTCAGATCCTGAACAAATTCGACTACTTCTTCACGACGGTGTTCACGATTGAAATCACTTTAAAAGTGGTCGTTTTTGGGCTGATTCTCCACAAAGGCAGTTTCTGCCGAAACGCGTTCAACCTATTGGATATCATCGTCGTTGCGGTCTCGATCATTTCACCCATTCTGAAATCCGACGCTTTTTCGGTTGTCAAAATCCTGAGGTATGTGACTTCTTTAATTGAATCAAAATTTTAAGGCATGCTAAAATAACCTAAACCTTTAGCTAATTAAAAATATCAGACTTCTAGCTTCAAGATAGTATAAATTTTGAAGGTATCCTTAAAATAAATAAACTTATGAATAACTTCTAAGTTCGAAGCTTTAAAATGGTATAGTTCTTGAAGAAAATGTAAAATGAGAGAGTTATTTTAATTTTTAACATTATATTTCAGAGTGCTTCGTGTCTTGCGCCCACTTCGTGCCATCAACAGAGCTAAGGGTCTGAAACATGTCGTGCAATGCGTTATCGTTGCCGTGAAAACTATCGGAAACATCATGTTGGTTACGTTCATGCTTCAGGTAGGGGAAAACAGAAATTTAAAGCAATACGCTAATTTCAAAATATCGTAGCCTAAAGATAATAATATCGTCTAAAACTACAGCAATCTTAAAAAATATGCCTTTAAATAGAATCTAACACATGATGTTCCTTAAAGTTATAAATTCTAAAATATGCTAATTTTCAGTTCATGTTCGCTATTATCGGAGTCCAGCTATTCAAGGGGACGTTCTTCTACTGTAATGACATCTCGAAAATGACCGAGGCTGAGTGCAGGTATGTTAAAATTAGTATAAAATTCTAAAATACTAAATTTTAGGGGTGAGTACATCCACTATGAAGATGGTGACCCGACAAAACCCGTCGCAAAGAAAAGAGCCTGGCAGAATAACGACTTCAATTTCGATCACGTTGGCAACGCGATGATATCTCTGTTCGTGGTTTCGACTTTCGAAGGATGGCCTGATTTGCTCTATATAGCGATAGACTCAAATGAAGAAAACAAAGGGCCGATTCACAACAATCGACAGGCCGTAGCCCTATTTTTCATAGCCTTCATCATTGTCATAGGTAGGTCAAACGAAAACTTCGATGATTTATATAAATCTTGTAAGGTAGAGAGAATAACTTTTCTAGGGTAGGCTACTACTTTACATCACTAAGAGCGACTAGATTGATTAGTTCCTGGTGATTATGGTAAAAATCTAATTCAGCGTTCTTCATGATGAACATCTTCGTCGGTTTCGTCATCGTCACATTCCAAAACGAGGGAGAGCGCGAGTACGAGAACTGCGAGCTAGACAAGAACCAAAGGAAGTGCATTGAATTTGCCCTGAAGGCTAAACCGCACCGACGTTACATTCCAAGAAATCGATTCCAATACCGAGTTTGGTGGTTCGTCACGTCGAGGGCCTTCGAATATCTGATCTTCCTGATCATCGTTCTGAATACGGTAGCCCTGGCTTGCAGACATGATCCGTCAAGTGAGAGATTTTGCATTTATCTCTCAAGATTTGAACTTCTAGGTCAATCTTTCAACGACGTCCTGGATAAATTGAATCTCTGTTTCACGTCGGTTTTCGCTTTTGAAGCCTTCTTTAAAATAATTGCGCTGAACCCGAAGAACTATTTCGGAGACCGGTAATACAAATTTGAAAAATCGAATATTTTCAAAAATTCCCTCATTTAGATGGAATGCATTTGATTTCATTATCGTTCTGGGCTCATTTATCGACATCACTTGGAGCAATCTGAATCCTGACAGTAAGATTTTTACAGCTCTCAAAAAAGTTAACTGAACAATTCAGACAAAAGTCTGATTTCGATCAACTTTTTCCGGTTGTTCCGAGTTATGCGCTTGGTGAAACTACTGTCTAGAGGAGAAGGCATCAGAACGTTACTTTGGACCTTCATGAAGAGTTTCCAGGTAAAAAAAATCGAGAAAAAAATCGAAAAGGTGCGAAGAATACGAATTTCAGGCCCTGCCCTACGTAGCCCTGTTAATCGTACTTTTATTCTTCATCTACGCGGTTATCGGGATGCAAGTTTTCGGAAAAATCGCGCTGGACGACTCCACGGAAATCCACCGGAACAACAACTTTCAAACGTTCTTCTCGGCAGTACTTGTATTATTTCGGTAAGCTCAACCAAATCTTTTGAATGCAAAACTTCATGAAATTTCGATAGAAAATAATATTATTGCATAGCTTGTCATACTCTATCTAAATCAGGATTTTCTATAAGAAATTCCTTAGGAAATCAAGTGTAAATTCTATTTTTTTCAGCTCAGCCACCGGAGAGGCCTGGCAACAGGTCATGTTATCCTGCTCGGAAAGAGACGAGGTCCGATGTGATCGGAAATCCGACGACCCAGGGCAAAAATGCGGCACGAATTTTGCCTACCCTTATTTCATCTCATTCTTCATGCTCTGCTCGTTTTTGGTAAGTCTGGAAAATTTGTTTTAAAAACACAAAATTTCAACACAAAAATCTCTAGAAAAAATTAAGAAAATATGTTAATTTTCAATTTTAAAAAATTTATGTTTCTTTAGAAATCCGAATGTTTAGGTCATCAATTTATTCGTCGCAGTTATCATGGATAACTTCGACTACTTGACGAGAGATTGGTCCATCCTGGGCCCTCACCATCTTGAAGAATTCGTGAGGCTATGGTCCGAATACGATCCTGACGCGAAAGGTAAGCTCATTTTTTTCGTAAATTTTTTATTTTTTCCTTTAATTTTTCTTATTTTTTAAATTTACAAAAGAAAATTCAGGCCGTATTAAACATCTTGACGTCGTGACGTTGCTTCGAAAAATCTCCCCTCCGCTCGGTTTCGGTAAACTCTGTCCGCATAGGCTGGCTTGCAAGGTAAGTGGATTCAAATTTATAGTTTTTTTTTTTTTAATTTTTACCAACTTTCCAACATTCTATATTTAAAAATGTCCTATGAAAGTGATCTTCATCAATTTTTCTACTTCTATAACATACTGGAATCGTTTGAAAGCTCATCTTTATCCAAATACTCAACTTGTTTCAATGCTTCAAGTAAAATAAAAGCTGACTTTCATCAATTCTCCTTTCAGAGATTGGTATCCATGAACATGCCCCTGAATTCGGATGGTACGGTTTGCTTCAACGCTACTCTATTCGCTTTAGTCAGGACGAATTTGAAGATTTACACCGGTGGGTCGATACGCAAAAGCTTTCCACAAATCAACTTTCAGAGGGTAATATCGACGAGGCTAACGAACAGCTAAGGAGTGCAATAAAGCGAATTTGGAAACGGACACCTGCAAAAATGTTGGATGAGGTTGTACCCCCAGCCGGAAGTGAGAATTTCGCATTTTTTAGTCGTCAGAAAATAAAATCTCTAACCTTAATTTTTCTTAACTCGAAAATTTTCAGAAGAAGATGATGTTACCGTGGGAAAATTCTACGCGACCTTCTTGATCCAAGACTATTTCCGTCGGTTCAAGAAAAGAAAAGAATTGGAGGCTAAAGGAATTGTACCTACTCATACGCCTCAAGCAATGGCGTTACAGGTAGAACATTTACATCTTTTTTTGTTGAATTTTTGCTAAAAATTTTCATGTTCTGGTATGGAATACGAGAAATATCTTGTTCAAAGATTCTATGCATCAAATATCTTGAAGAACAATCGTTTTGCAAAGAAAATAGACCCCTAAACCAAGAGTCATTTTTCATGCACCGAAGCGCTTCTCCGAAAAGATAATGAATAGTATATTATTTGGAAGCTAAAGAAAAAATAATTGCCTCCGAAAATTTTTCTCCTCTTTTCGAGGCGCTTGCGTAATTTTGCAGTAACTGAACTTCCTTATTAGTGGTAAAATTGCGTTTTTCGTGAAGTCAAAGTTAGACACTTTACGCATTTCGGGAGAAAATTTATATCTTCTTTGCTCTAAAAATATTCCTAGCTTTCAAATATCTTTAAATTATACTAGTTTTAAAGATGTTAAAGTTTAGTTTTTCAAATATTTGAAAATTATATTTTTCAAAAAACTTCAATTTTCAGGCTGGACTTCGTACTCTACACGAAATCGGGCCTGAGCTGAAAAGGGCCATCTCCGGAAACTTGGAAACCGACTTCAACTTTGACGATCCAGAACCACAGCATAGGGTAGGCATTAAAATTTGGGTTTTTTTGGATTACTATAGAAAATCGGTTAAGATATCTTTTTTCATATATGAGTGGGTCTCTAGTAGCCTTTATTCCAAATTTAAACTCCATAATTCTTCTCACTCTCTAATGCGTCTTTAGGGAAAAATAGATAAAGTGAAGTTCCTTAAATGGGAAGGTTTGTTGATCCTTAAAGGAAGAATTTTCGTGCATTTCAAATTTGATGCAAATTGTATCATCATGATTTTTTAAAGAGTTTTTTCAATAGAATTTTTAAATTTACCATTTACCCAAATTTTCATGCTTAATCTCTGAATTCGACTTTTTCTATCTAAAATGCCTAGAAAAAGTTACTCTCTCTTAGCGACACCCTTTCATTTCCCCTTCTTTTCGAGTCAATTTTCCATTCTTGCTCAGGGAAGCTTTTTCTTTTCTCTAACTCTTTTTCCTCTTTCAATACTATTTCTCTTTCTTTATCTTTCTTTCTCTTTTCCTTTCCTTCCGCTTAACGGGTCTCTAACAATAGATGTCCGTTAAGCGTGAAGTGTAACTCTTGAATTTCTCTATTCTCTAAAAATCTTTCTTTATCCAAAAATTTTCTAGTTTTATCAAGAATCTTCTTTTAGCTCACCTAAAATTTTCTTTATTGTTCAAAAATTTCTTTAGCCACCCATTTTAAGCTCACAACTTTGAGTAAATCCTTCTAGAGTTATGGCTCTTCGAAAATTTTAAGTCCTTTTAAAAGGCTCCACTTTTGAGCATGGGATTTTTGAAGGCCAAGATTGCTTATCTTGTATTTCTTCTAGAGATGATTCAGTCTCAAAAGTCAGAAAAAATCGGCCACCTGGAAAAATTCCCAAGAGTGTTGTTTTCCTTCTAAACGAAGATAAATCTAGGATTTCTAAATTTTCTGAATTTTTCTAATTTTCAAAATTCTCAACATTTTATGTCTTCCCGAAATATCATTATTTTTGAGGCCTAATTTTTCCTAGTGCGCATAAAAATTCCTATAAATGGACTTATTTAATGAGTTACATAGAAAAGAGTGCATTTTATAATGAGGAAATAAAAAGCCCTCGATACCCGTTTTATGTTTCATCTTTATTAGGCGAAGTTAAGTACTCTTTTACCCTTTTATACTTGTCATACTAAGGCATAGCCTAAAATTCGGGTTTGAGTATTTTAGACCATTAACCTTTTCAAACCATATGCTTAGCGATATTTCATTTAGGAAGTTAGATATCTCTACCAAATCTTAAATTTCATACGCATATTTAATGTCCACAATAGGATTTAGTATTACTGCTAAACTTGAACAAGATGTTAAATAAGTGACTTCTTAACGCTTTTAAATTTAGCGTCATCACAAGCTCTTCAACAATATCGTGAATCGTTTGTCTGGTGTTGGTCGACCCTCTCAGGACTTGCAACCAGAACGCGGAGCCACATTGTTACCGTTTCGTAAGTCCCAAAGATGTTACCCAAATGATATCATGCTACCACTTCAGAGCCCCAACGCTCCTTCTCCCCGACCCATTCTCTGGTGGGAGCCGAGGGTGCAGGTGGTATGCCTCCCGATGGGTTGACTATTTTCCCTTCGCAACAACCTTTGAATGCCTCCGTGAATCTACCCGTTAATGGATCGGCTAGTGCTAGGAGGTAAGCTCAAAGAAACTCGTAACTTGCCTAGAAAATGTTCCCTAATTTACCATAAAATTTGTCAGTCTATTCTAAAAATTCGGTTTCAGGCTACCCGTCCTCCCGCCCTATGCAAACCACATCATTGATGAATCTGACAGCGGTTTGAGGTTCAGAGATATCGGTGAACGCGCAGCGATAGACGCGCAAAACCGGCTGGTTTTCGCGAATAGAAAGTAGGAGATTTTTGCAAAACTATTTTTAAAAAAAGTTGCAAAAATGTTCCCTGTACTTCACACAAAATTTTCGTTCTCCAATTTCTTATTTGTCTCTTCATTTTCGTCTATCTCACCTAACGACGCTAGTTAGGTAAAAACTATTGCAGAGGAAAGCGTTGAAACCTCTGCCTAGGTCGTTTGCCACTACATCCCATTTTTAGCTAGACATCTCTAGGAAAAGTGGCGTGAAAGAGCGTGGAAACGGGGAGATGAATGAGAAACTAGACAATTAGAGGGAACTAGAAATTTTGTAGGAAATACAGGGTACTAAGAGCAAATTTTCCGAAGATATAAAAATAATTTTTGTCAAAAATCTAAATCGTCAACCAATCTTTCCAGTGTACCATCCGACCCCGAATACGAGGATGAGTTTATCATGCGACAAAGGCGGTTGGGAGAGAGGAGAGCGCTGCCTTCGGTTAGAGAACCGCTAATTATGGCTCAGAGACAGGCGATCGCTATGGCGGGTAAGTTGAACTTCAGAAAATTGAAATTTGTTTGAAACAATATAAATTTTCTTCGAAAAAATACCATTTTGTTATCATTTTCTATAGAGCCAACTCAAAAAATTCATTATTTTTTAAAGAATACCTTAAAAATGTCCCATCATTTTTGAAACAAAAACTTCATTAGAGAAGCTAGATTTTGCGTGATTTCCGGCAAAAATCAAATAATTTTCTAGGAAAATTCAAATTTTATCAACTAAAAACAATCGAAATAAGAAAATTCTTCAGGCATGTCTTCCGAGGCCTATGAGGGTACCTATCGGCCTGTCGGAGAGGGCAAATCGGTCCGGCTGCCTTTCAGTCTGAGGCCGGTTTTGCGACCTGCGGATGAGACGAGACCCGCCGATAGACTAGTCGGACAGGCTCTGGGTTTGGGACGGTAGGGGGATTGTTGTTTGTCGTTGTTGTTTTAGAAAGATTTTTACCTATCAAATTCCATCAGAAAACGCCTTATTTTCTATCAACTAGTTTGTCTTATCAAACGTTTCCAGGTACATGGATCGGCACGTGGTGAATGCAGCTAGAAGAGAAATCGAAGAGGCCTTCCAATTGGACGACACGGAAATTGACGCGGCCGCAGTGGGTCTTTCGAGAGGAGAGGATGGTGTAACGGTAAGGTTGTTGGCTTATTTTTGGAAAAAAAAACAATCAGAAATACATAATAACTAGTAGTTTTGATGAGTGGCTTTCTTTCGAAAATCATGGGTTTTAATGAGGATTAGCCTTTGTATTTATAAATCTGACCTACATTTTAAAACAAAAGCTGATCTTCATTAAATTGAGCATTTTGGGTGAAGATCAAGCTTTTCGATAAAAATGAACAACTATTTGATAAAAACCATTCTTTTCTACACTAAAATGGTATTCTTTTCTCAAAATTTGACCGCTTTTCTGAAATTCTACTTTTCAGGATTCCTTACCCCTACCGCCCGAATACATGCAACATGCGGGTATGACCGAGATGCGTGACTACAATGAATACTCCCGAAGTTCGTTGCTCCGTCCCGCCCCGACCCAACAAGATTCCAGGGACTCCAGGGGTAGCGACTCCCAGGAGGACCTACTTTTGGTTACAACTTTATAAATTGGGTGTCGTGACGCCATGACGCCATCAGAAGGTTTTCAAGCTCTACTTCTTCGATAATAAGATTTGATTTTTTTTTTAGTTTTTAGCTTGAAAACTCAAATTTCCTATCTCCGTTTTCTCACTTTAAATTTTATTAATGACCTGAACACAAAAAACGCCGTCTTCAAGCAAGTGTCTCATGAAAATACGAGTGATTTTTTTTTCTAATTTGTAAATTTCACCCCTTTGAAAATGAACAAAAATGGGTGAAGTTTATATTATTTTTAGTTGATTAGTGTTGTTTTGTATATTTTGTTTATCTTCTTTTTCAAATTATTTGAGCTGAGTGTTAATCTAGTCAAAGAGATTGGATGACTCGAAAAATCTAGTCATTTTTTCTCAAATTTTCGATTGTACTTATTTTTAAAGGTGCGCATATAATAAAAAAATCTGTATTTTAAAATATGCACACCTTTATCCATGTTAGGATCTGATTTTCAAGTATTCATTCTTTTCAGAAGAATGAATATGAAGATTGTAAAAACTTATGACTTTTACGATTCCATTTTTCCAATCTTCAGTATGATCTAATCCGTGCCTTGATAGTTAAAATTTTTAAATTTATTTTTTGAAATGTCTATATATTTTCTTACAAACTCAACGCAGGGTCACTTCTTGTTGAAACTATTTTGTCAGTTTTTTCTTTGCATAATTTTAGAACTTTATCATATTTCTATATGATACCGGTCTATTATAAAATTAGAAGGAAGTATATCATGTGGTATGTTTGCAAAGGAGGCGGGGCTAATTTGTTAAAACCGTGTGACGCTGCAAGGTATACTTTCTTCAAAATAACGATATATCAATTTGTCTAGGGATATCATATTTTCCAAAACTAGTTACTTTATTTCCTCTTTCACAGCTCAATTTCAACTCATTTTGCCCGGTTTCTTACTGTAAGCCGCTCACAAAAGTGGGCAGGACTTATCCGAGTTCTGCAAAATCGGCGCACTTTTAGAATAACTCTTTCTTTCCTTCTCTTTCCCTATCTGTGCCTTTATGTATATTCTGCTAATGTTATGATTTTCAAATTTCCAAGAATTTCTTATAACACTTCTATGAGCTCAATACTTTAACAGCAACTTCATATTGATGGTGCTTAATTAATTTTAATTTAATTAAATCT
>LIAE01008608.1:53733-84232 GCA_002287525.1 Diploscapter pachys | reverse complement strand
AAGAATAAATTTTAAAATTTAAACCCCTAGTTTCGACCAGTAAAATGTTTGCTTTTTATAGGGAAATTCTCATCATCAGATCAGCTCTATCCTAGAAGCTTGGAAGATAAATTATCAGGACTTCATCAAACTTTTATCCGTTCCTCTGTAATTCGACCTCAGGGTAGGGCATTCCGAATTTTGAGCGGTGGGCTGCATCTTTGGCAGGGATCAGAATCTGAAAATTCATTTTTTTAAATCTTTAAATTTAAAATGAAAGCCTGCCTTTCAGAAAATTTAATTTTAAAGATGTCCATAGATAAATGTGCAAGAATGCAACGAAGATCAACTTTTCCAAAAGTCTAATTTCAAAATATGAAAATTTCTACAGAATAACTTTAAAGAACATCCTAGAAATTCGATGAAGATCACCTTTTGAAAAGTCGCATTTCAAAAATATCACAATTTAGACACGAATTATAACATCCCTGGATGTATTAAAAAAAAAGTGGGCATAGCCTAATTTCCCTCCAAACAATAGCCCACGCCCCTTTTCTACCATACCGGATTATGGACGTAGGCGTTGCAGGCGTAGCACCAGACACTGAGGTCGCTGAACGAGAGCGTCATGCAGTGAAGCGTTTGCTCGAAGTGGTTGATCGCGTGCCCGTTCACGTGACGGCTGCACGTCACCTGAATTTTAGGGACGTCATTTTGAAGATTTAGATGGTCTTTTAAAAACTATGATGGCGTTATTAACAAATTTAGATGATATCACTCTTAACAATTTGATGGCGTCATTTAGAATTCCAATGGCGTAATTTAAAAATAATAACGACATCTTACCGTATAGCAATTCAGACAGCACCACGGCTCGTTAGCGCTGTTGCAATTCACGCATCTCGCTTCATTAACGTTCAATCCTTGTTCAGGAACGGGCTCAACCTAATTAAATAAGTAATTAGGGTAATTAACTGGGCTAATTATGGCAATTAAATAGCTAATTACCTGCTCCAAATGGGGGCACTCGAGTAGTGGAACAACAGGAAACAGCACGACCTGATCTTCATTACGATGACCGTTCAGTGAGCTTTCTTAATTAGGCAATTAAGCATTTAATTAGGGCAGCTAGAAATAAAAGTTGACTAGGGTAACTAAGAATTAATTACCTTGTGCCATTCTGAAACGTTTTAGAAGTCCTTTTAAGCGGCAGAACCTAAAATTAGCAATTTTTTAATGATGATGAAAAGCTTCGTCATAAGTTTTGTAATTAAATTTTCAAAGCGGTTGAAATTATGCAGATGGTTTTTAATTTAGCCCTAGAATTTAACACAGAAAGTCAGTTTTCCCGTTATCAGTGAGTCTAAATTTGACGTGATCAGCAAAAAATAATCAAATTTTGCCTACTCTCTATTTTCGCGATGTTTTTTTTTTTAAAATATAGCTTCCAAAAGATTTTTCTTTGATTTTGTTTATTTTAACTCCTTTCTCTTTTTCTCTCTTCATTTTTTAATTTTATCTCTTCTCCCCCACAAAATGTTCAAACTCTAGACTTATTCATGTTTTGTTTCCATAGAAAATTTTACAAAATAGGCTGAGTTTTTAAATTTTTCAGACACTTTTCTTAAATTTTGATCTCATTTTTGAGATCTGGATCGAAATCTCTATTTTTCTTCTGAAAATTCTTAGAAACTACTAAGATTTTCAGAAACTGCCTATTTTAACCAAACGCATTACTAAAGCCTTTCAGCTTTCGTATCATTGAACTTTAAAACTCGTTCCCTACAGCTAACTATAAATTAACTCTCGTACCCTATTAACGTCACTTAGTAACGCAACGTGAAGTAATCTATTTCTATATCCCATGTTAAAAGACAATAGTTAAAAATCGGCCGGTATATTTGTTTTTTTTTCCAAAAGTTTTAATCGTAAAATTCCTATCTATACGATGAGAAAATCGATGCTCATTTATGGCTAGGCTGATAAAATATTCGGAGAAATAGTACGGGTTTTAGGAGTGTCAGGGAAAAAAGTTTCACTCAAACATCTTGTGCACCAGCTTATTCACTAGGTAAACTTTGGCAGAACTGCGAAATAGCATTCGAAAATAAGAGGACCAAAGAAAGAAAGTACAAATAAAGAGGCGAGAAAGCAAGTATTTTCCGGAGAGAGAGAAAGATACAAAGAGAGCCGCGCACATGCTTTATTTCATACGCCAGCCGTTTTTCCGTCTTTCTCTCCCCAAATATTTTTAGTCTGACGGTATTTTCGTTTCACAAAGAATAGGGCTATGTTTCATCGCAATTTCGTCATTTTCATTTGGAAGCAATATTTTCGGCATTATTCATCCTTTCCTACAGAAAATTAGTATTTTTTAGTTTCAACAAAATTTAGCCCTTCTTGAAAATTTTTGTAGAAAAATGTGTAACTCTTTCAAAATTTTCACCGAATAATGATACTTTTTCGAATTTTCCAAGACTCCTTCAATTTCGTATTTTTTCGCTAAAAATGATCGATTTTTGAATGCTGGGCAAAAAGTTCCCAATTTGAAATTAGCATACGTGAGATTGAACTCTAGGACAAAATTGTTGAAGTCATTGCCACCTCATTACCGCCTGAGCTACGTCGCCAAGCCAGCTGAAACAGGTGTTAAACTCTGACATAGGTACGTCAAACCACATCAAATTAACCCCACTATCAGGGCTTTAAAAAAGATTCGATTTTTCGAGGATGGGGACGGACCGGGGCTCGGGTCTTGGCCAAATTGGCTTAAAGCCTGCTCGCTACAATACAAATTACTGTTTTTCATTGGCTCCCATTTTATCCCTTCTCATTCGCCTCTCGATTCCAACTATCTTTAGCCTCTTGGGACGAAATATGGGAAAGTCGTTACCAAATGATTTTTATAAACTCAACATTCTGCCATTGTGAGCTACAGTCGCTTTATTTTTTCGACGTCTAAAGCTAGATGTGTCGAGGAAAAGAGGAGCGAGAGCGTATGAGAAGCTAGAAAAATGAGAGTCGGGGTCAGAATTCGGTGAAAAACGGTACACGATGCTTTGCAACTCCGCAATTAATTAACTCCCTGAGGAAAGTTTAAATTAGAAGGTTCCCAGAAATGTTTCATATTTTTAATTGGCTCTATCCCTTGAAGATGGCTACTTTTGCAAATCTCAAAAGGATTCTTTCAAATTTCAGCCCCATGTATTTTTAAGATATCCCCCGTTCAGGTGCTCTATAATTTTCACGTCGTCAAGAAATTTTCAAATTCGCCCCTTTCCAAAAAAATTCGGTAAATCAGAAAATCATTTCCTAGCCTTGATAAAATTCTTTTTCTCGATTACGAGGTCTTACCTAATAAAAGAAAAATGGCAATTTTCATTATACCCTTTTACGTACCTGCATTTTCTTATTAGAAAGGGTAAAAATAGGGTTTGCTTTTCAAAGATTTCCTTCAAAAAATTGAAATTTTTGGCAAAAAACCACCTGCCATGCGCATTTTTGCCAAAATGTTCTGTGATATAGCTGTTTCTTTCTCTCTCGATTTTCTTCCCTTTCCCCTCTCCTCATCTCCTATGCTATTTCCGCCGATACATTACAAATTCCGAGCTTCATACTTCATAAAGCCTAATTGGCTTTAGGTCCATTTTCTTTCTCTTTTGTTTTCTCTCTCTCTCTCCATCCACTTCACGATCATAGTAAATGAAGAGGGTGGAGAGAAAATAAAGAATTTCAAATAAAGCCCCATTTTCAAAGCCATCTCCCATATTAGGCATTCTAAAAATTTCCTAAATTCTCATACCTTTTCTTCCGCACTGTAAATGCACTGCTTTCAAACTCGAATCTTCGATTTAAAAGGTCGAAAATTTTCAAAATGTTTTATTTTTCTTAAAAAAATCTCTTTTCTGTAGATTTCGCTCAAAATTTGTCATTTTCTAGAAAAAAAAACCTGCAAATTTTTCTAGTTATATCCGAATTTATACTAATTTTGTTAATTTCCAGGTAGCGTATGAGCATTCTCTCGGAAATGCAGGGTCGGAAAGTGGCAGACTGGGAACACGTGGTCGTCGAGCCTGATGGACGGCGGCCGGAACTAGGTTCGTTTTTTAAACATCTCCCAAGTTTTTCTATATAACGACCACAAAAAATTGACAGAACAACAACATTTTTTCCAGAACATACCTAAAATTTTTCCGAATAACCCAAAAAATTGTTCCAGAATTCCCGAATCTGCGCTATTTCGCGACAACGGACTTCATAGTGCCATTCGTGCTGTATTTCGGCTTTTTTCGACTTTTGTCATGGACCATCAAAACTTACTTCTGGCAGACGTTCACCGAGTTCAAGTAAAAGCTTTCTTTTTAAATTTTTATTTTTGAAAAATGACTTTTCATATATGCATGCGACGCTTTGTAAAAGAAAACTCTAGCGGAAAATCAGCGAAAACTTGTTCCAAATCGGTGCACTCGTGCAAAAACTCGATCCATATCTGAGACTTTTAGACGCTACCGCCTACACAACCTATCAGTGTGCTTCGCGCACTCGCTAATCGCGGGAGTATGGTGCGCGTGTTTCGTAGTCACCCACCCGTACGAGATGTTTCATAACTACGTCTACTATTATGAGCCCTGGGCCGCGCAGATCGCCATACTTTCTGTCGGTACGTATTAGAAAAAAGCTGATCTTCACCGAAAATAGAATATTTATCGTTAAAAATCCTAATTTTCTTCATTTTAGAGAACAACTAAAGTAATCTTAAAATATTTTTATTTGCAGCCTACTTCCTGCACGATGCTATCGACATGTTGCGCTACGAGTGGTCGAAATGGACGCGAGAACTTCTCCTGCACCATGTCATGACAGGTAGGTTGGCAAATTTGCAAATTTACACCTTTCATTCATCCATCCCTTTCTTGTACTATCCAAGAAGATCTGACAAAAATTCAATTTAGTGAGAGTGGATCTTGAACCAGTTTTAACTTGAATAATTTTTTTTTTAAATTTAGGCATCTCACTGCTCACTCCATTACCAAATAGACGATTTTTAATCCCCGTTTATTGGGCGCTACAGATGGAGATCAACAGGTGAGCAAAATTTTGAAGGTAAACTTGATTTTTGACAAAATTCGATGCTAATTTGCAGCATTTTCCTGCACGCCCGAACGATCATGCAGCTGAGTGGCTACAACACCAAATTGCCCGACTTCTACAGGGCCGTCGTATACGCCAATATCTTCAGGTTTGGTTTAAAATATGCAGATTTTGTGTTTATTTTTTAAAGGCGCTAATTTTTAACGCTTATTTTTAAGAGCCATTTTTCAAAATATGCTACTTTTTAGCTTCGTCACGTGCCGCTTCGTTTCGATGGTCGTGTTTCAGTACTGGACGATATGGTACTACGACCACATGAATTGGTAATCATCTTATTACCAAAACACCATGTTTCATATCAAAATATATAAGATAATTGGCATTTTCTTCAAGAAAAGTTATAATTTTTGCACCAAATGATACCATTTCAGGTGGTTTGTGTTGATTGGTTGCGGTGGCCCGTTCGCGTTTCACACGATAAACGCCTTCTTGTTTTTCCGAGTTCTGGCGGCCGACGGTTTTCTGGGAGAAAAGATGAAGTCACGAGCCGCCATAAACAGGTGGGTACCATTTTTGGCTAACAAATATGCCATTTCTTTTATAGAAAATTGCTATTTTTTAAAACGCCATCTTATGCCAAAAAGTTGTCATTTCAGAGACGATCAGAAGCTGACCAATGGTCCATCTTTGCTGGAAAAACAACAGAATGGCAACGCCATTACGAATGGGCACAAAAATGGTATCCTTGCCACTCCACCCCACTCCCAAAATGGGCGCGTCAAAGTCGACTAACTACTATCATATTCTCATTTTATACCATGTGGTACCATTATTTTACGGTAACTGACTGAGATAGGTAAATTTCGAAAATACTACACAAAATTGAGCGCGGGTACAATACACTTACTAGGCGGCCTATTGATATGCGCGGTTTTTGCGCTCCAATCCAAATTGGCGTAAAATATACTCCAAGTTCAAAAAATGCCTGCGCAAAACGCACACCAACGTGACTCATATCATATAGAATTTTAAAGAAATGAGAAAATAATAAATTTTGTGGCCTTACAAAAGTCGACGTGTTTTATTACTTGCTTTTCTAGTCGTAAACAGTGATCTCAGAAAAGTCGTACTATAAGTTAGTGTCCTTGGGATTTTTTTTGGATTTACAGTACGATTTTTCACCATTTCTAGATGATTTTTCACTTGTTTTACCGGGTTTCTGTATAGCTTTTGAATTATTTTGATCAAAAATCAAGGGAAAGATTGATCTTTCTGAAAAAGACGTAGTTTTTGAAGACCAATATATTTCTTGATTTTATCAAAATTTTAAAATATCATATTTACCTCGTTCACTTGTGTTATTTCTTGTCCCCAAGCAAATGTCGATATATTGATACTAGCCCGTCCCTATCAAAATGCGTCTTGTGATACCTGAAAACAAATTATTTCTATTTCTTGATTTTTATTTTCCAAAGAAATAATAAAGTTCTTGGAACTTTCCGTTCAAAAATGCACAATTTTACAATGATAAGTTTATTTCGTTCTGAAAAAATCGATAAAATAGTGGGCGTAGTCAAAAATAGTAAATCACTCCGCCTAAAAATGGAATATACAGCGGAGACTCCCGGATAAAGTAGAAGACCCAGAGAATCTTTTAGAAAAAGAAGGGGTGACCTTGCAACATTTTAACATTTCAGTCCCCGCCTTCTTTTCTATAAAGTCAGGTGAAAGAATTGATATCTTGAGTATAGAGCATGTTAAACATGTTAAAGAGATTTACTTTTCTCGATCAAGAGATCTTTTCTAAGTAAAAATTAAAAGAGATCAATTTCACCAAAATAGATCTTTTTAAAATTGATCTCCTTTCATTTCAAAACACTCGTAGATGAAAACCAATGCAAAAAAGAAAAAAAAAGATTATGGCTAAAGCTAAAATTCGATAATGCACAATGTGATAAGTTCATAAAGCGGAACGAAAAATACGTCCTTGAAAGGTGTCACCAAAAAGGCGTCCATGTTTTATGATATCCGTATTTTATCTCGACCTAGTCGTGACGCTTCTTCTTTTTCTTCACCAGGTCCTTGCAGTCGTCACAATACCATTCGCCTGGAAAAAATAATTTTGAAAAGATTTTTTTTTAATTTAGGAAAAAAGATAAAAAATATTTTCGAAAAGAAATCAAATATTTCAGAAAAGACAACAAATTAAAAAAAAAAAAAAGATAAACTGTCTTACCCTTGGGAGACTCAGTCAGGCCGACGCATTGGAAGTGGAACCATTCGGTCTTGCACTCCTTGTTGTCACAGGCAACCATTTGACCGAAGGAAACCTGTAAAGTAAAAAGATCCTTTTTAGGAAAAATCTTAAAAAAAAAGATCAATTTTGAAGAAAGGGTAAAGAATAGTTTTCCGGATAGTCTTTAAAAAAATATAGAAGAGATCATTATTAAAATAGATAATTTTTAAGAGATAAACAATTTCCAACCTGATGACAAACACAGTAAATGGGTTCGTTCGGATCGACGGGCATTTCAACTGGGGGAACGGCGTGTTTGAACGCGCTCATGACATCTGAAAATTCAAATTGACCGTTTTATTTTGGACCTTTTTAATGGAGATCATTTTTTATTTCTTACTTGCCGCCGGGGCCTTCAGGTCGGACTTCTTGGTCTTCAAATTGCGAGAGCCCGCTGCGGGTCTGCCTCTGCCGCGGGAAGTTTCTGAATTTTTAAAAATTCGAATAAAACCATTTTTCAATTCTGTTAAAGTTTAAAAATACCTAATTTCTTTTTGTTGTCGCTGAGCTTCGAGTGCTGGACGGAGTTGAACTGGGACATTTCCTGAAAAGAGACCTTTTCTTAGAAAGAAATCAAAAATTCGGAAGAGAGCTTTTCTAACAGAGATCAGAAATCTCACCGCATCCATTTCCGTGATGTGCTTGTCGATGAGGTCATACATTTTTTCGGCGATTTTCACTTTCTTCTCAGCCATTTTTTCGCCTTCTTTGTACATGTCCTGGAAAAAATGAAATTTTAAAAAACCCTTTAAAGAAATAAATTGAAATTAATCAGGCTAAATTTAGTATCAAAATGATCTTCATATTCTCCTGATCAACCTGATACCAAATTTAGTATGGAATAATATGAATAAATTTAAAAGTCTCAATTTTATTTTAAAAATCGAAAAAAAAACCTGAATCTCCTTGTAGAACTTCATCCTGTCGTCCTTGTTAAGCGAGGCGAGTTTGTTCGCATAGGCAAGGGTCTTTTTCTTGATGCGGTCTTGGATGTCGATCACCTGAATTTTTCCTAATTTTAATATATATTTTTAAAAATTTCATCTAGATTTTTTTTATTCCTTCAAAATTTTCTCCCTTCCAAAATCTATTTAAAATATTTCATCAGAAAATAAATACAAAATTAAGAGATGTACAGGCTTTTTTTTTGAATACTTTTCAAAAATTTTCTAAAATAAACAAATTTTAAATAATAAAAAAATGATATATAAGAGTAATAAAGATTTTAAAAATACAATTTTTAAAATTTAGACCTGAGAATCCAGATCTCGAATTTCGTCGTTGAACTTGCGAATGGTGGGCGGCAGATGGTCGAGCTTGCTCATGTACGCTCTCAGAGACTCGGCCATTTTCTGAAAAAACCGATATTTAAATAAAAAATCTATATTTTACTTTCTTTTTCAAAAAATTGAAAAATCGATATGTGATACTGTAGATCTTAAGAAATTTCAAAAATCTACAAAAGAAATCGAAATTTGTGAAATTCAATGAGTTTCGCAAGATTTTCAAAACGCAAAGCATATTGATTTCGAGTAAGTATTTGGTACAGGCTCCCTCGGCCACCTAATGACAAAAGAAATGGGTATTCATTTTAGAAAATAGTATGGCAGACTGAGAGAAATAAAGGAGAGAAAAGTTCGAGAAGGAGAAATAGTATGGGGAATGGAGAGAGTTAGACGGGGCGAAAGATGTGTAAATCGAATAGAAGAGAGGCGACTGCATTTACGCTGTGCTCTCCGAAAATAGCGCTCGTTTATTTAGGCCAAAGCTTTACAAATTTCCACCTAGCTTCTCTAATTAGCTTTAATTGTTCGACTTAATTGCCCTAATTATCTTCTTCAGAGTAGGATCCGAATCATTCTATCATTTCCCACAAAAAATTTCATATTCTTCGTGATTTTCCCGATGTTCTCTTGCGGATTTACTTTATTATTTTTTGTATTTTAGGTAAACTCTTCTCTCCTTTTCCTGCAAGCAGCAAAACGATGGCTGATCGCGGCGGTTTCCGTGGTGGTTTCGGCGGAGGACGCGGTACTCGTTTTTTATCTTTTCCAAAAATCTATATTTCTTCCTCTAAATTAAAAAATTTCTCTGTATAAAATTAAGTTTAAGATAAAAAGATAAATTTGAAAAAAAATTACAGGAGGTGGCCGAGGTGGCGGCGGCGAGCGAGGCGCGGGAGAGCGCGGTCGCGGAGGCAGAGGGCGCGGAAGAGGCAGAGGCGGACCGCGGTGAGATTTTTATTTCGAAAAAAGAAAATTTTAAAAACTGCTTATTTGAAATTCGTATTTTTCTCCCGAATCCTAGGCTTTGAAAACATGACTTTTCCAAGATTTTTTTAATGGAAAATTAATTATAAAATAATTGAAGCACGGGTCGCGGCGGCGAGAAGGAGTCTGAGTGGACGCCGGTGACGAAGTTGGGACGCCTCGTGAAGGACGCCAAAATCACCACCCTCGAGGAGATCTACTTGAATTCCCTGCCCATCAAGGTTTTGAATTGTTATTTCTTTAGAAAAATAATAATTCCTCAAAGAAATGCTAAACTCAGCATATCAAGTCTTTATTTTTCTAAATCTTCGAAGAAAATAAAAGTAACAAACCCAGCCTTTCTAATAATAATTATAATAGCGCTAAAAATACTTTCTAATTTTTTTTAGAAAATATTAAATTTCATAAAAAAATGAAAATTTTAGGAATTCGAAATCATCGACATGCTCTGCTCGGGACTCAAAGACGAGGTGCTCAAGATCATGCCTGTCCAGAAGCAGACCACGTAAGAAATTTTAAAAACCGAAAAAAAGAATGTTTAAAAATAAAATAACTAAATAAATACATTTGCAGTGCCGGTCAGCGCACCCGTTTCAAGGCCTTCGTCGCTATCGGCGACCAGAACGGCCACGTCGGCCTGGGCGTGAAATGCTCCAAAGAAGTTGCCACTGCTATCAGGTTGGAACAAATTCGGAGCCTAATTTTGGCCCCCCTTGTAGTTCCCCCATCCTCGTTTCTGAAAAATAATATGGGAACAACGAGAACGAGGGTGGGGGTGCCAGCTCTAAACGAGGCTGAAAATTATAAAATTCTTTTCACAAAATGGATATAAAATGTTTTTATTATGAAAATTACGTGTTCAGAGGCGCCATTGTGGCTGCGAAACTCGCCGTCATCCCTGTGCGCCGAGGCTATTGGGGCAACAAAATCGGCAAGCCTCACACCGTTCCTTGCAAGGTACGCAATTTTCACCCTAGATAAAATTCCTTGAAAATGTTGTCTTGATTCTTTACCTATCCCAGAAAGCTAACCTAAAACTTTAAACAAGTTTTATCGTTTTTTTAAGGATAAAAATTTATAGTCCGGGTTGAGAAATGCTTCTTTTTCAGGTCACCGGCAAGTGCTCGTCCGTCATGGTGCGTCTGATTCCGGCTCCCCGTGGTACGGGCATCGTCTCCGCGCCCGTTCCCAAGAAGCTCCTCCAAATGGCTGGCATTGAGGTGAGAAATCAATTTTTTTAAAGGAAAAATGCACTTTTCTGTAGGAAATTGATAAAAATTTAGAATTTCCAAAAAAAAACTACACCAACATCTTGAAATTTCAAGTTTTTTTTTTAAGGACTGCTATACCTCGGCCACCGGTCAGACCGCCACCCTGGGTAACTTCGCGAAGGCTACCTATGCGGCCCTGCAGCGTACCTACTCGTACCTAACCCCCGACTTGTGGAAGGACACGCCTCTCGAGAAGACCCCCTACCAGAGATACCACGAGTTGCTCGCCAAGTAAAGGGATTTAGAGAATATCCGGAAGGGGAATTTCATATATCCGCTTTTTAATACATCTCTTCTTCAAAGGGGGGACATATGAAATCAGATATTTGAAATCCCGGATTTTCTATTTCTTTATTTAAAAATCCACGTACTATCTAGCCTATTTTGTACTTGATGAAATAAGGCTCGGTTTATAACACACTTTTGTTATTTCTTTTCTTGCGAAAATAAAATGTTTGTTGTTGTAAAAGATTGTAAAATAGACTGATTTATTGTTTTTTTGGAAAAGATTATAGGAAATAGATAAAACCGAGGGAAAAGTCCGGATTTTAAACGAAATTCGGCCCTTAACCCAAAAATATCGAAAGATAGAAAGAAATTCACATAGAAAATATCACAATCGAAGAACATTTGGGGAAAAATTTAGAAAAACGGAGAATGTCGAAAATTTCCCACTTTTTTTACAAAAGCCTAACTAAAAAAATTAAGATTTGGAAAAGAAAATCCAGATAAAATTGAGAATGTTTTGTATGAAAACTCGTCCGAAATTGCATCTCATCTGTGTTTGGCGAATTTGTGAAAAGTTACGGTAAAGTTAGCATAAATTTGACTAGAGAAATTAGGAACTACTAATTCAAAAAAATGATAAGGTTTTTTAGATTCACAGAAATTCATACACAAGTACGAGTAGTTTGCGAAAATTGAAAAGGGGGCGGAGCTAAAAATGTTCGGCCACGCCCCTTTCCCAAAAAAATCGCAAGCTTTGAAATGTAAAGGGAGAAAGGATAGAGCAAATTAGACATATGTTGACACCCAAAAATTAAAATCAATCATTTAAAATTTACACAGCTTCAAAAGAAACATACTTTTTTATCAAATTGAACTAACAACTTAGCGTTCTTTTTAGATTTTAATTTTCCAGCTGAAAATAGGCTCCACCTATTTTTTTATATAGTCAAAGAACGCCAAACTGCACATAGCACTACGTAAAATAATTCGTTAAAATTATTCTTAGTTTAATTTTTCGAATAAGGTGAAATAAATACTCGACAGAAAATCATGACCAATTAAAAATTGCATTATTTGAAATCATGATTTTCTTTCCCTTATTCTTATAAAAAAATTTATGCTTATAAAAATCTCTTATTAAAATGAAATGAAATCCTTGCTTTCGTGGAATGGCTAATGGCTATCCTTTTCTTTCACTTTACCAAATGACATAATTTAGTGTAATGGCACGGCTTCCAAAAGAAAAATTTGAATATCTCAAATTTTCAGTACCATCATTAGAAAATAAAAATGAGCATTATTTTTTCTCAGTTGCATTTTCTTCTTAGATGATAAAGTCTGAGAAAGCGAAAATACATATCCAGCTTTATCGAAACGTCATGCTATTACACCAATTTCCATAAAATCAATAAACAACTCCTTTCCACTGAATCATGTTTATTAACTGTTGAAAACAACGCGATCTATCGTTTATTTTCTTTGCGTAATGCTCTTTCTTCATCGAAAAAAGAAAAAAAGAGCACTGCGTTTCTTTTTTTCGTTTCCTCTCTTCATCTCGCTTGCCCGAAATTTATCGCGTTGGTTGTTAATAAATTTGATTTAGTGCCGCCTTTCAAACAAACCACCTTCCCTTGAAATATTTCACACCAGCGCTCCCAAATGGTGTCGGTACCTGGGGTGGAGTGGGTAGTCCGAATCGATGGCACCCATCATCCCGAACGTCACCGGCCTTTTCGAGGTCGCTAAGCAGGGCTCCGATGTAGACCGACTCAGTTTCGGCAACGAAATCAGGCGGAGAGAGTCCATTATCTGGAAATTTTTCAAATTTATTTTTGCGTTTTTTGAAGATATAATCCAGCAGAAATTCACTAGCGAATTTCCTCTATTAAACAAAACGCCTGAATCTGTAGTAGAACAGAGATTATATTTTTGCTCAACAGAAACCTCGAGTTTTATTTTTTTCATACCTACGAAAACCTATATCAAAATGATAATAATTCGAATGCTCCCTAAGTCTGTTTGGAAATGTCAAGAAATAAAATTTTTTTTTTTAAATTCACACCTCATTAAACTCGGGTCTCTCCTCCCTCTTATGTTTTATGCACTGCTCGTACAATTCGCGCATCAGTTTGGGGGTGTCCGAGCGAATTTTCGAGGCGTCGGGTCTCAGATAATTTCTTCCAACCTAAAATATTTTTTTAATCCAGCCCTTTTAAATAGAAAAAAATCATTAGTACAATTTCATATAATACCCCTTCTTTAAAAATTTGTAAAGTGCACCACATTTTTCTTTGATAGTTCATAAAATACACTCCTCTTTCAAAAATTAAAAAAAAAAATTTCAAATACACCCCTTGTTTAAAAATTCATAAAATAACACCGACCATAAACAGAATCTGGTCCCTGGAATTAATGTTCTGATAGGGCAGGCATCCGGAAAGGACCTCGTACATGCAGATTCCAAAGGCGTAGACGTCCGACTTGGTGGTGTAGGGGTTGTTGTCCTGCATCCGAATTACTTCTGGAGCCTGCAATTTCACAACTCACGAGGTCTTTCATTTTTACCAAAAATAGAACATTTCCTCAAAAATCAAAATTTTTGGCTTTTTATTCATTTTATGCTAATTTTTTCTCCGAGGATGGATGAAGAACTCAATGAAGACCTCAAAAATTGGTCTTTCATTCAGTTTCGATGAATTCCTGATTATGGATGGCGGTCCCTATTTTTACAGAAAAAAGTTATGATTTTTCAGGTTTTTTAATAAAAATAAAAATTCAAATTTTTGCAACAATCGCCTACCATCCAGAGAATCGAGCCGGTGGGCTGCTGGGTCTGCTGACCGGCGGTCCACTTGGATTTGACTGTCGCCAAACCGAAGTCCCCGATTTTCACCGTCATATCCTCTGCGCCGATGTTACCCATCAGGAAGATGTTATTCGTTTTCAGATCCCTGAAATTTAAACATTTTATTTGTTAAAATTAAAATAAATTATCTTTTTGGATTTTTAAACTTGCCTGTGAATTATGTTCTTCGAGTGCAGATAGTTCATGCCCAGCGTGATCTGCTTGAAAATGTCCATGATCGCCGTCATTTCGAACTCGACCCGGGGCTCTGAAATTAGTTAATTACCCTCATCAACTCATTAGTCGTCCTAATTATCTCATTTAATACCCCCATTATGACTTAATTACTCCAATTAACTGACCGACGACATGAATATGCCTGTACAAACTGCTTCCCTCGCACCACTGAGTCACGATGGCTAATTCAGGCTCCCGCACCCAGCCCATGAAAAGCAAAACATTCAAATGTCTTGTTTTCTTTAGGACGGCCACCTGAATTTTTCCTTGATTTTTCAAAAATTCTAACTTTTCTAAAAATTATCGTTTTTTTTCTGCACACAGTGCAAAATGTGTTATTACAAAAAGTGATTTTTCAGTATAAGATGAAAAATTGGTTTAAAATATAAAACGAAAACAAATTTATGCAAGTGAATAACTTCTTGAGCGATTTTCTCTATAGAAATTTGTATAAAAATGGAAAAGTGTGCTGATTTAGAATGAAACCTCATTTTTGAAGGCGTGCAACTGCTGAATGGTGGGTTCCCCGACGTTCAACTTCTTGATGGCCACCTGCCCAAAGTACTCCCCTCTGTACACGGTTCCAAACGACCCGGAGCCGACCTTCTGGTCGATACGGATATGTTTCAGGTCGATCTGGAAACGAACAAGTTTCGATTCGATGATTTTTCAATTCAAAATTCATCCTCATCTCCTGTTCACTATCATATAAGACCATTTTATTGTAGCTTTTTTTTCTGAAACCTATTCAAAAATCTACATGAACGCCACGCATATATTGCTGTAACTTTTCTTCGAAAAATTATTTTTAAAAAAAGAATAAATTAAAAATAAATAGAAAAACCGACCTCCCAATCCTCGGCGAACTTGTTGGCCAGAGCTCTAGTCCTCAAGGGCTCCAATCTCTCTCCAGGAGATCGAGACCGGTTTCGGAAGAACCCTGGGGAGATCTTTTGAGGGGGCGCCGACTGGGGCGGTGTGAGCGGAAGGGCTTGAAGCTGCTGGGTGAGTTGGTTGACGGGCAAGTGCATGGAGTTTGGAGGAGAGGAGCAGGTTGAGCTGAAAAACGAAGAATTCGCATAATTGCAATAGTCTTTAACGCTAGATGATTTTAATGATCGAGGTTAGAAATTTCAAAATTTACCTTGGCGTATTCGTGGCGAAAGTCGGAGGCAACATCTCCGGACCCTGATTTCCAACGCCCAACGGGTGAAGTCTGTGGTGAGACCTAAATATCCAAATGTTTAAAATTCAAAAATTCTGACCAAAAATTTAAAGAAAGTGAAATTTTACCTGTTAGCGTAATTAGCATACGGCGTATTTGAAGCGTTCAAATTTTGGGTTGGCGTCATGTCGACTGAAAATGAAAACTTAAAGTAATTTTAATGTACAATTTGGCACCTGATCCCTGAAGCACCTTCCGGCGATTCACCATCTGACCGGTGGCCTTGTCGCGGAGCTCTGAAACAAATAGTTTAAATGTTTTGTTCAACATTTGCAAAAATGTTTAAATCTCACCCCCAACCTCGGCCGCATCTAAGGCATCCAACATCCTTTGATTGGCCTCCAACCCGTCATTTATGGCGTTTATGTTAGGAGCGGAAGACGACCTATCCCTTGGGTAGGGGGCGTGAGCGAGTAATTGTCGAGAGTCGGGCATCGTTCCTGAACTTTCACTATTATCTTTTCCATTTTGTTTTATGTGTTAATTTTCAATTCTTTAACTATTCAAATTTGACTCTTCAATCTTTTAGAACTCTTTCTACCTGTCGGATTCGGCACATTCTGCTGTCCAGAAGAGGTAGACGGAATCCCAGCGCCGTGTCTTTTTACTCCGCCGACTCTGGAAAATAAACAAATATTTTTATTTCTATAGAAAAATCGTACAAATTTCATTTTTAAACACGTTTTTTTTGATAAATTGAAATTTCTAAAACTTAAAAAAAACTATTTTAAAAAATACTTTTTTTAAATCCAAATTTTAGCCCCACCTCCTCAAATCCTGATGACTCCCGTTGCTGCTATGGACGGGTGACTCTGCACTGGTGGACTGTCCCCCGTGTGGCTGCAGTTGCAGCCGAATCATGTCCCCGACGACCGAATCAGGCCCTTCGACTTCATTAGCGATTTTGAGCAGGCGCTGGGCGAGCTGCATTTTTTTTTTATTTAGAAAAAACTCTTTTGCTCATTTTTAAATCTTCTGAACAATGGAATTTTAAAAGACCAACATAATGTGGGTTTTGTAGAAAATCAGGATTTATGATTTTTTTTTTGGAAAAAGGATAAAAGAAATTCGAAACAACTTCTGACCTGCCCATCATAGTGCACCGTCCTGATGAGATCGCAGTAGAGCGGAGCGGAGAACGAGCAGCGCTGATGGAATTTGAACTGGCAAAACTCACAGCGGTAGCCCTGGGGTTTTTTTTTCTTTCTTTTTTCAATAAATAAAATTGTACAAATTTCTAATTAAAAATAAAAATAGAACAAAATTACCATCATCCAAATCGGAGTCTGACAGACGTCACACGATTTCGGGGGAATGAACGTTTTCCTGAAAAATATATATATATCTTTTTTTTTTAACTTCAGCTCAAGTTAATTTAAACCTAAAGGCAAAACGACTTGTTTAAAGTTCCTACCTGACGATGACGTGTTTGATCGATGACACCGTGTTGAGATACTCCGAATGAACCCAGATCTCGTTTGTAGGTAGGTGAGCAGCAATGGTTTCCAGGTCTCCCTAGAGGAGTTTTGATTAATTTTTCAAATTTTCAAATCTCACCCCCAGATCAATTTGTTCGCTTCTCGGGTCAGCCGAGACATTGACATGGCACAGTTGCGGGGTGATGTTTCTTTTTCTGAAAATTTAAAATTTGAAAATAAAGATTTTAGGATCAAGCCTGAAATATTTGCTCAAAATGAGCATTTTTAAGGCTGAACTTTAAAATTCCAAGGTCAGACTTAAACTAATTTAAAATTTTACCTGAGCAATTTAGAAATGGCTTCTCTTCCCGTTTCACCCGGCTTGACCTCCAATTTCGAGTGCTGGTCGAAAGGCAAGTGAACGTAGATCAGTTTGCCAGAGAGACTGGAAATTTGATATTTTTTCAAAAATATAAATTTCAAAAACTTACCGATTCAGATCTTGCTCACTGTTTGAGTCCATATGCTGACTGTGAGCCATGGGGGAGGAAGGACTGAAAATTTTATCTTTTCAGCTTTTAATCTTTTTCAAAATGTGTTGATCCTTTACCTGAGCGTGGGACTCGGTTCTTTAGATTCTTTTCTGCTTCCGCCGCCGAACGCGCCGCCCAGAGATCTGCTCATTTTGGTTGACCGTGGACCTATCCTGGACTTTTCGAATTTTTTGGGATCGAGCCGAGGCTTCAATCCAACCCCCAATGCCTCTACACACCAACAGATACTGTTCTCTGAAAATCGATTAAATTTTAACAAATCTGGAAAATAAAAAAACGATTAGTTCGATGAAAATCGGTATGCTCTGAAAATTTGACATTTATAGAATGTTTCCGAAATGTTGAAAACTAGAAACAGCAGTTTTCCAGAAAAAATCGATATGTTCTGGGAAAAAGATATATTCAGGAAGTTCTAGAGCGATTGAATAAAAGCTAAAGATCAATATAAAATCCAGAAAGAAAATGATGTTCCAGAAATTTGTTTGAAACGAAGCAGTTTTCTATACAAAAATACGAACATTCGACAAGTTCTGGAAACCTTAGGAAAGAGAGAAGTCCCAATTCTGTCACTGATAGAGTACTTTTCAATAAAAGAGGATTTCTTCTTTATCAATGATTCCAGAACACAGAGTGACAGAGTCATATGCTTAATCATTACGAGATGATAGAAATGCAGAGTTAGAGAATTCGTGAACAATATAAGAGCCTTGTGGCCCTGTGCTCGGGACAAGAGCGATTCAACTAAAAAGGAGCGAAGGCGGGAGATATCATGGGAAATTAAGAGAGCGAAAAGAGAATTGGACTGACAGAGGAATAGTTTTAGTTTTTAAGAGAGAAAGAGAAAAGTCAAAAGTCCCTCCTCCCTTTCTCATACAAATAGATTATTTCAGCGTTCATAAGGAAAGTGAGAAAAATAGTGCGAAAAGATGAGAGGGTGAAAGGAAAGGAAAATGGAGAGAGGGAGAATTTTCAAGAGAGACAAAAGGGGCAGAAATAAGGAAGAGAGAAGTAGTACAGGAAAAGGAGAGAGCGAAAGAGGCAGGAAGAAAGACCCAGTGTTATTTCTTCGCAAGCAACTTCACTCCTCCTTCTCTTCCCCTCTCCCTTCGCTCTACTATTTCGCCTTTCATCGATATTCTTGCATGGGGTTGCTTTGCCGCTTGGCGTTTACTGCGTCAGAATAAAAAACAACGTCTTCTACCCAGATTATGACTTAAACCCAGGGCTACTGTGAAGAACTTTCTAAGCAGCTGCAATCTCGTTAAAGTCGATAGTCGCTCGAGTGAGAAGGAGGGTGATATTTTTATCACACGGCTTTTTCGCTATCTCTTTTTATCACCACGGATTTTCCCACATCAGTCCGATTTTGAAAATTCGCCTGGACGAAATACGGGGTTTCAATTCTTCCCCGACCGGGGATTTTTAACTCCATTGGTTTCCCCAATCCCGCATACCGGATTACAAAACCCCTATTTTCAAGCTTTGTCGGAGAAAAATTTTGAAACCCCATAAAAACTCATTTTCCCAAATTTCCGTTGGAATTTTCATTTGAAAACCTCGAATTTTCCGATTTCAAAAGACGATGATTTTCTGATTTTCGCTGAAATTTCGTGATTTTCGATTTTTCAGGTGGTTTCCCGGGCGAATTCCTGGATTCGCTACTTTACGGGGCTTTCCATCGGAGCAACAAATCAAAACCGGTACGGGCGAGGACTCGGAGTGTCTTTCCAATCCAGTACGGGGCACGGACTCGTGGTGCGAGATTCTGAGTCGAGATACGATGACGGCCTCGGAGTACGAGATGAACGACAACAACTCGAGCGGGTCGGGCACCGGCCAGCAACCGGACGAGGGGACGGCCGCCAACGGTGCTGATCGCCTCAAGGAGAGCTACGATAAGGTAATGAAAATTTCGATTGGGACCTTTTCCTCCCAAAATAGGAGACAAAAAATAAAATGAACTTTCAGACCATCAAGCCCACACAAGAGGACCTGAAAAATCTCGTCATAGAAGTGGAGAACGCCTCTTTGAATGTGGGAGACAAGTGGTGGGTTCAGGTTTCCGAAAAATTGTTTTCCCAACTTCCCAAGATAAAAATTTATTTCCGTTTCGAAAATTCCAAGAACGTTTTCTTAGTCCCCAAAAAATGTCTCCAATTGATTTCAGGTACGTGTTGGATCACGTGTGGTGGAAGAAGCTGGTCGAGGCGTCGCGCAACGGCTATCCGGAAGACGTGCCCATTCTCAACAACTCGGCCATCTCTATGACCAAGAAGGGCAAATTCTATCTGGTTGGGAAAGAATAAAGTTTTAAAAATAAAGATTATCAGTTTTTTCCCAATCTATGAGTAAGAAAGGAAAATCTTTATGATCAGAAAACTTGCATTTTTTGATTTCCATAAAAACTTAGAAAAGCCCAATTTTTTTTTGAAGAAGATAAAAATGAACCAAAATCTTTTTTTTAAATAAAAAAAATATTCCAGAAATGGGGTCTGCACGAATCTGTGGACTACGACACGGTGCCGATGAAGGTGTTCGAATTCATCCTGAGTTCGTACGCCGTCGAGAACAAGAACCGAGACATTATCGAGCGAGAAGTCGTCGCCAAACCTGGGGGAAAACCGTACATTGAGATCTACCCCAGACACGTCACGGTAGGTTAGAAGAAAAGAGGCTGCGAATTGAAGAACTCGTGAAAGTATCGTGGTTCCGATGGAAAATTAAAAGAAAATAATTCTAAAATTTATGATGCATGGTGAATTTCGAATATCACAGATGGATTCTAGAGAATATTCTTGTAGAAAATATCTAGATATCAGTTCTCAAGATCAATTTATTTCGCAAGTTTTGAAAAAGACATTTTTCATACGGAAAATTGATAAAAATAAGATAAATTTGAAATGTTCAGTTCGTTTCGTCCCGTGATTTGTCGCACAAGAAGGTGGTCGACCTGGCGCCTACCGATACGATGGGTAAATTTCTTCAAGAATCAAAATTAAACATTTTTGGCAAGAACTTATTTCCTCAAAATTAAAAAAAAAAACTAATTTTGGCAAAAATGGATCCCTGAGAATGACTCGTTCCAGAGACCCTGCGCGGCAAGGCCTTGGCTGAATTGAAACTGACTGCCTATTCAACCGACCAGTTGCGCTTCTACATCCAGCACTCGGACCGAATGGAACTGATCGACCTCAGTCAGAATCTCGACAACTATTTCGATACTGCACAGGAGGTAAAAATTGACGTCATCTGAAAATGGCGTCGTCAAAATAAAAGAGGTTCTTTTTTCTATTTTAGGTTATCGTCGACTCGATCCAGAACGAGCGTTGGTTCTACCAGGATTCCCAGCAACCGCTGTTCGGCAACCCTGTCGGGCCGCCAACGTAAATTTGGAAATTTTTGAAAAGGGCGATTTTCCAATTTTAAGCAATTTCACCTCGCCCTTCAACGGACTGGGAAGCTCCTCGTCGAGGTCGGCGTACCACAACTACATCCGAGGCGCCTGTGGACTCCAAAATCTGGGGAATACCTGCTTTATGGCGTCGGCTCTGCAGGTAGGTTAAAAATACAAATTGAAGAAAAATCTAAAAATTTCATACATCTTCGTGAGAATCGAAAAGAAAAAAGCATGCTCTTTTCTAGATTCTTTTAAAAAAAATTATAAGAAATGAAAATAAGGAACATTTAGAAATCGATTAAAAAAAATTGTAGTGTCTTTCCAACGTTCCTCCATTAACGGAGTACTTCCTGTCGGACTCCTATACGAAGGACATCAATGCGGATAACCCCCTTGGTGCACACGGTGAACTGGCCAAGGCCTATGGCGAGCTGATGAAGCAGATGTGGTCGGGGGAGATCACCAGTTTCGTGCCCAGGAGGATGAAGGTTTTCTTTTCATTTGAAAAACTTCTAAAATTAGAAACTGGAAAGACGAATAACACGTTTCCTATAGAAATTGCAGACGCTTTGAAAATGCAAATATAAATGAAATTTAAAAAATAATATACGCTTTTAATTTCAGTCTATAATCGGTCAATTCGCGCCCCGATTCAATGGCTACCAGCAGCAGGACGCGCAGGTAAAATGTTCTAAAAATAAAAATAAAAGTTAAAAATTTGAAAGATAGTAATTTAAAAAAAAATTCAGGAACTGATGGCCTTCCTTTTGGACGGATTGCATGAAGATCTGAACAGGGTCAAAGTCAAGCCCTACTCTGAAGAGGACGAGAACATAGATAAGTTGTCATACATCAAGGTATTTTTTATTTTTAAGAATGAAAAATTGGATTAAAAAGCAATTTTCAGCAAGCCGAGAAAGCGTGGGCCTCCTACAAGGCGAGGAATGATTCAATTGTGGTGGACAAGGTGCACGGACAGCTCAAATCCACTCTGATCTGCCCGGTCTGTGAAAAGGTCAGCAACATTAGAAGAAAAATTGTAAAATAAAGAAAATAATAAAATATAAAATAAAAAAGTAAATCATGAGACAGATGTGTATAAAAATCTAGAGAAAATTTTTATTGGAAAAATGACGAGAATAAATTTCAGGTGAGCATCAAATTCGACCCGTTCTGCTATCTGTCCGTGCCACTGCCGCCGAAAGAGACGAGTCTCAAGCAGCGAATTGTCGTCATGCACCCCATGCAACCGGAAAGAAGATGGGCTAAAGTAAGAGAAGAAATGTGTCTATGTTTTAACATTGGAGAAAATTCGAATATCTCATTTTCAGTTCATGATCACCATGACGCGTTCTACCGTGGTTGAAGACGTCTTGCCGATGATTCGGGATAGCATTCGGCCGGTAAGATATGACTAGTTCAAAAACAGGATTATTGTAACTCTTATCTGATAATAAATAAAATTTTTATAGGCTTATAGGTTACTGTAGATTTTCCAAAAATTAGCATAGAATGTTTTGCAGAAGCCGCCCCCTGAGACCGACCCCTACATGGTGTTTTTCGCCGTCCCACTCGGCTCGGACGATATAAAAGTTCTCACGTAAGGAA
Source organism: Diploscapter pachys (assembly GCA_002287525.1). Taxonomy (NCBI): domain Eukaryota; kingdom Metazoa; phylum Nematoda; class Chromadorea; order Rhabditida; family Rhabditidae; genus Diploscapter; species Diploscapter pachys. The sequence goes on along the minus strand of LIAE01008608.1, from coordinate 61,813 downwards.
ACTTGGAACATACACCATTTTTAGGCCTCCTATACTTACATACGGTTGTATTTACAAGCGGTGCTTTTGTTGTTTTTCCACTTTTCCTAGATGCCCTACTCTTTCTATCCATCTGTGAATAAAGCCGTATGTGAGAACAGGAAACCCTTTTTTTAATTTAAAAATCCATTCATTTGTAAACTTTATTTTTTTTTTTAAATGCACCGTTTTTTCAGAAAAAAAAACCTTTTATACCGTAAAATTCAACTTTCAGTGCGGATGCGGTGGTTTCTGCAGCGAATACGGACATCGGAAGTCGCGAGGTCTACGCCGCGAGCGTCCAACACGATCCCGAAACCGCTACCACCGTCATCATCAAGTAGGCTAATTCTCCTCTTCCTGGAAATATGTCGACTTTTCACGAAAATTCTCTTATACTTCTTATTTCAAAACTTGCTCTAGAAAAATGAATATCTTTAATTTATTCTGAAAGGGGTGGGGGCTTAAAAATCAATTTATCGATTTTTAAAACTTTCTATAGAAAATCTTGATTATTTTGTATCGTGTAAGAAATAGGTGGAGCCTGAAAGCCAAAATATTGCCTTTTCAGAAACCAGAACAACGTCGGCCGGTCGCTGTCGTTGCCGCTGATCTTCACGGTGGCGGACCCGTCTGTCGTGACGAAGAAGTTCCTCGAGGACTCGGCCAAAAAGGCCACCGAGAGGATCTTCATCGACGACAAGAAGAAAAACGGCCCCCAGGTTAGGAATTTCGAAAAATGTGAACCATCGACCAATAATGCGAATTTTCGAATAGAAAAATTGAGACTTTTGACAAGATAAAATTTGTTCGTTTTTTTGAAAATTGAAACTTTAGCAAAGAAGCCTTGATTCTAGAAAGGTTTGAACTTGAACAAAAAGAAACGAAATTTAGAATGCTCAGGTGACTACGCAGCAGTCCACTGAACCAATGGACGTTGACCAGCCAGGAGCGGCGGCAAGCCTCAATCAGAGCGCCGACGAGGCGAAAGAGGACGATGGGGGTACAAATTCAAATTTAAAAAAGTTGAAAAGTAACATAAAAATTGAGAAAAGAAGGTTAAAAATGTCGAAAATAACTACGTAATTTAGAAAATACAAATTTGAAAGAATTAAAAATTTCCAGCCCCCTACAAGATCCTGATCAAATCGATCCAAATCGATGGCGCACAATCGGAACTCATCCCCTTCCACGACGAAGTCATCGCGCAGGTGCCAGATTCTAAAATTATGCAAATTTTTTACTTTATTTCACAAATTACGAGAAAAACGCTGAATTTTTCAACAATCCAAATATTCCAGGAGACCAAGAAAGCCCTGGAGGCGACTGGAAATCCAGATCACCCGCTCGCGGCCAAAACCATCAACATCGTCTTTCAGTGGAAGGAAAAACACAAGTTCAACACTTACAGGGGAAATGTGAGGAAATTTCGAATTTTCAAAAGATGAAATTTACACTCTCGCCCCCTAAAATTTAAAAATGCTAATTCGTTTAATGAAAAGCGTTAAGAAATGAAAATTTTCTCTTTTCGGAATATTATTTTTTTAAAATATTTTTCCAGGACCTGATCGACCGTGAAATCAACCTACCAATCCGTAAAGACATTTCTCTCATCGAGTGCATTGACCTCTTCACGCGCAGGTATGCTAGTTTTTGGACCTGAATATCGATTTTTACAAGAACAACCCTTTGAAGGTCCAATTTTATAAAAAGTCGACCCTAAAACTTGTTTCAGAGAGCAGCTTGGCGAAGAGGACAGCTGGTATTGTCCTCAGTGCAAGAAACACGAAAGGGCCACCAAGAAACTCGATCTCTGGAAACTGCCCGAGGTAAAAAATATTCTAATTTTGAATGATCAATCGGGATTAATAGCTTTTCAAAAACTAGGAAAGAATTACTGTAGTTTTTTTTGAAAAGTTAAAAGAAAAAGGTTACTATTTTTGAAAAGAAAAACTACTATAACTTTTCGAAGATAAAAATTTTAATTATCTTTTTCTAGATCCTGATCGTGCACCTCAAGAGATTCCAGTACAGCCGCTTCTCGCGCGACAAAATCGACATGAACGTGTCCATTCCGGTCAAGTGAGTTCCCAGAAAAGTGCTTCCAATCAAGATTTCGGTTTCCAGAAACTTCTACCTGAATGACCGCGTGGCGAACGAGAAGCACGAGCCGGTGGCCTATTCTCTGATCGCCATTTCCAACCACATGGGCGGTCTGGGAGGCGGACACTACACCGCGACGGCGCTCAACAAGACAACGGGGAAGTGGTATGGGAGCTTTTCTTTCTTTTGTTCCTAGATTCGGAAACTTCTAGTAAAATAAAAACCTTCAATGGAAATTGCTCTGAGATTGAAAGAGTTATTTTATTCTCAAGAATTGTTTCAAAAACTTTTTAAATCAAAGAATTTCCAGGTACGACTTCAATGATTCGACTGCAACCAAGGCCCCTGCCCCGCAAGACCCGCTCGTGGACAGACTGCCCTACATATTGGTGAGTCTTGAAAGTTAAAAAAATACCGTAATTTGGAAAAATGACGTACTCGAAAAATTCTACACTCAGCGAAACTTGTGTCTATCCGGGCGGATGTCGGCAGTTTTTTGCCGACCAACACCAATCCGCTCGGATCCGTGTTGGTCGGCAATTTTTATCTGGTAAAACTGCCGACCAACTCGGGCAAGTACCGACCGACTCGGGTCCACTCGGATTGAATTGCCTATCTGGGCAGAGCGGCATACCGATAGGCAATTCACAGAATTGCCGACCCGCCCGGATCCGCCCGGATAGGCACAAGTTTCGCTGAGCAGTAATCCTCGAGTTTTCTAAATTTTAGGTCTATCGCCGTCAACCCAAGACCGACTCGAATTCGACACTCTCCGCTGCAACCGACGCCAACATCGATATGGAAACCGAGGAATAAACGACCGTGCGGCACGATTGCAGAAAAGCTACGCCCTCTTTTCCCCAAGCCCCATCCCCTTTCTGTCGAACTCATGGGTATGTTCTCAGAATGTACCAACAAAACGCTAAAATTTTGGAGATGAACAAAATATCGGAGTTAAGGTCTGTGTTTCTATTTTCTTTATTCTAATTTTTGCTGAAAATCCCGGTATTTAATATTATCTCTGAGCAAATATGCTGTGGTTGCTCAATATGTTCGGTGTAACTTCTGAAAATTTATTATTGGTAAAGGTTACGTCTATTTTGCGGGAAATATTTGGAATTTTGAAAGATTTCAAGTATTTCCCGAACTAATTTGAAAACATCGAGATTAGGGAGTTCTTTCTTCAAGTGTAACGACATAAAATGTCGCAGTCGCGTCATGATTTCAGATTCTTTAAGTATATGATGCCGCTACGTCATTTCATCTTCTTCTAAATCTAAGTAAGGTGGTTTTGCCTCGGATTGTTTTCACTATGATTCGATTTTATGTTATCATTTCTAAAAAATTTCCTATTTTCATCCAGCACTATGTGCTCAGTTTCAGTAAAATTGAGGCTTTCTAAATTTCTCAAAACATCTAATTTGGTTTATTTATTTTTGATAATTTTTCGGTGAATTGAATGATTTTTTATTTAAATGATCCTTAACTTTGATAATACTGATGCGTTTTTTGAGTATTCTTTTTTGTGGCAAGTAATTTCCTGTGTGTTTTATTCTAAAATTTTTCAAGGCGCTGATTTTCGAAATTTTTTTTGAAAACTAGCCCCTTTTGGATAGATCCTATAATTTTTTCGGACAACGGGTTTCTGAACCGTTTCAATTCAATTATTAGTAGCTACAAATTTTGATCGTCAAAGATAAATTTGATCATTTTTCCCCGTGGAAAATTCCGATTTTCACCATGAAACTAGACTCCGCCCACTTTTTTCGTGAGAAACCTGAGGGGCTTATTTTTGAAAACTTCGGAAAACTTTAAATTTCATTTAACCGGTGCGTACGTCTATCGTTTTTTCGGAAGATGATTTTCTAGCTTTGTTGTGCATTTGTGACTCGTCATTTTTGTGGTGTTTTGAGAATAAAGTTTTACCAAAAATCGTACTTTGCAAAGGAAATGGTTAAACTTCCACAATTGTTACTTATCATTGTTTTTATAAAGCGAAAGATTACGGTAATTACAGTACCACAGAAATGGAGCAAGATTCTATCGGGTCGAATTTTTTCAATGATTGGTTTTGCCGGTGGATTTTCAAGATGTTCATACGAAACGGAGTTATTGAAGAAGTAAAATTCGAAAAATTAGCACATCTTTAAGAAAATATGAATTCTAACAGTAAAACTTAGTAAATTTCTAAAATATAAATACCGTAATCCTAAGAATCAGCATATTTTAAAAAATATTAAATTCGACTTTCCTAAAATCGTTCAGATCGACCACGAATCTCTGGCCATTCAGCTGTATTCAAAGTCGGAAAAATCGCGATTTTCGATCTTTCTTGGACTCCTTTTCTCGGCCTTTCTTGGACTTCTATACCTTTTGGAAAGTCGGTAAGAATGCAAGTCTGAAAAAGATAGAAAAAATTAATAAGCGAATTTGTTAGTCTCTAATTTTTATTTGAAAATCGGTGAAGAACAAAATAAATTAAAATTTTAAAACATCTAAAATAACAAATTTTCAGGTTACCCCTTTTCCTCGGAATTTTTTCGATCGCCCTTACCATTCCGCTCCTCCATCTTCCCATCTGGCTGATGTCTCAAATGCTCTGCCAAATTTTGCCGATTTGTCGGACCGCGAAAAAATCGCTACAAGAAAGACAAGCTGTCATGTTCGGGTAAATTTTCAAAAAATTAAAATTTTGCCTATATAGGAGAGTCCACTTTTCTTTGACCAGTATTGTATATTGGATTTATAATTTTTTTTTCAGAATCGGCATTTCTCAGTCTTCCACCCAGTCCTCTTTGGCCCTGAAAATCAACCGCCTGTTCTCTTCGATCATCGAGAGTTTTAATCGATTCTCCGAAAATCTGACGGCCCGAAACGAGGAGGAAAAACAGCGTCTGATGGTGAATTTCTACACTGCGGAATTGAAACATTTGCTGGAAAGTCCGTCTGATTCGGAGAAGGATTCTAATGTAAGAAAAATCGATTTTTTCAACTCGATTATTTTCTGCATAACTTTAAAAAAAATTTCGCCAAGATATCGATTTTCAGGTACTTCTCGATTTACTCGTGCTCCAAGTCTCTGAATCCGCACGGCTACTCCTGCTGAATCTCAAACTTTCACCGATTTCCGGAATTTTCCAGAATTCCAGCCAAATTTGGCAAGCCTACAAAGGATTTCATAAGGATCTAAAACAAGTCAAAGGTAAAAAACTCATTTTTCAACTTAAAAAAACTATTTCAGAAATCACCAAACTCTGCTCGACACTGGATGGCTTGAAGAGTCTTCAAAAACCTTCCCCAAGAAAAGCGGAGAAATCCGACTCCAAAGCCAAACTCGTCATTGGACTTCAGGAAATTTCAGAGGGGTAGACTCTAAAAATGTTTAAAATTTTACTTTTTTTAATTTTCAGTATCCTCGACAACCGACTTACCGACGAGGAAATTGCTGAGAAGCTGCGTAAAATTCTTTCTTTCTTGACAACGCCCAAGGACTCTGAAGGTCCCACGTCAACCGACGACGTCAAGTTGGCTGATTCAGAATCCAACGACGTTGAAAATGAAGAGAGAATCTACAGTAAGCCGAGGGAAATCGTTGATCAGGTCAGAGAAAAAATTCAATTTTTTTTAATTTCCGATTTTCAGGTCTTCGAAGGTTTCGCTGTCATCGAAAACAGTACGCAGAAAGTCGCTGATTTCGAGGTAATAACGAAAGACATTCCAGAATGATTTTAACGAAATTTAATGGGAGTACCCCTAAAAACTTAAAATCGTCCCTAATCCAGAAAATCGCGATTTTCTGAAATTACACCCTCAAATTCAGGACGACTATTTCTCTGCGAACAAACGGCCAGATCCAATGATGATGAGCGAACTGAAAAGCGCTTTGAAGGGTCGCGCAGAGGATATGAAGAGCAGAGAGAAAAAGGTAAATGACGTCTTTTTAAAAAAGAGTAACTTTTTTTTTAAAATAACGCCCCTAATTTCAGGCGCTCGCCGAATTCTACAAGGTCGATGTGGAAATGATCGATCAAATGCTGAAAGACGAAGAGACGAAAAACCTGAAGGAAGAATTTGAAGCGAACGAAAAAGAAATGGAAGATTCAAAGGAAGAGGAAGAAATACGACAGGTTACAAGGTAAAATTTTCTGAAAAACAATCTTTTTTTTTTCGATATTTTTGGCACAAAATAATATAACAATTATGAATTTTCGTGAAATTGGCAATTCTTGAGAAAAAAAATTTCCAGGATCGCCCCGAACCCGGCCGATATGCTAGCAGCGATGGCGAAATTCAACCTACCCCAGCAGGAAATTCTGGGTGACGAAAGTTCGGATGATGAAATTTATGGGACATAAGTTAAAGTTTGAAAACGTCATAAATTTAACATTTTACGGGTCTATAAATAAAAGCTTCATTTTTGTACTTTTTCGAAGGTAAAATACAAATCGTAAAAGATAAGAACTTTAGATAAAGCTTGAACTTTTCTGAAAAATGCATTTTTAAAAATACTTTATTTTCTTCGTTAAGAAAGACTCCGACAAGAACGAGATATGGGGGAATTTTCATAAAACTGAGATTTCATTTTTAGAAGTGAGGTCAGTTACCCAAAAAAGACAAGATCTAGGCTCAGAAAGCTGGGGACTCGACAATAATAGCTATTAAAATACTTGATTACAAAATTTCTACCGAGTTGTTTTTCTTAGAATTTTGCAAAAGTCTAAAATATATATTACTAGACAGTCAAATCAGTTGGGGCTGATAAAAACGTTTTACAATAGTAATAATGAGGGAAATTATGTATATGTTTGGGCGAGATTCAGTGGTTTTAGCTGAATAGGGCCTCCTGAAAATCAATATTTTCGTTCCATTTATCCGCTCTTTGAAAAATTTCTTCTTTCACAATAAAAATCAATACCCGCTCCCCGTCTAACAGTCATATTGTAAATGTCGTACTCTAAAATCCCTATCGTACCCCTCTTCAATTATCCTCGTCACTCCACGTGGCGAGTTCTTCATCTTCGGGCGAATTGGTGTCCTCTTCCTGCTCAGAAATATTCACTGAGGCGAACTTCTTCTGAAGTGCGTTCTCCAGGAAACTTCGCTGAAAAGAGAATTTTGAAATTTGTTTTTATTTATATTTTTTAAACTTATTTTTAAAATTTTAATTTGTTGTAAATTTAATTTATTTTATCTTTAATTTTAATTTTAGGATTTCTTACATTACTGCTCGACTTCCTGTTCTTCCTACGAATCGACGCTGAAGGCGTGCCGCCAGGAGATCTGGAAATTATTTAAATTAAAATTTTACTTTTAATTTATTAATGTTATTCATTTTTTACCTGGACACCTTTTTCAAGTTGAACCTTCCCCTTTTGATGTCTTTGAGGAACGCAAAAGGTGAGTCGTCTTCGGCGGTGGGTGGGATGTTCTGCAAATTTGAAATTTTCTCTCCAATTTTCCATAAACTTTTCTGGAAGTTTCCAAAACTCACCTCCTGTTTTCCCTTGTCCGCCTTCTTGTTGACCGATGGCTCTGAGGCCGTCTTTTTGGAGGCGGCAACTTTTCCCGGACTCTGGCCGGATTCGGCTTGTTTGGTGAAGATCGACAGAGGCGGAGGGGGCGGAGCTGGAGGCGGAACATTTGCAACTGGGGCGATAGGGAAGTTCTGAATTTTCCATTTTATAAAACGCCATTTACCGAAACTACACCCCAAAACCGACCTTCTGAGAAGCGTTCGGACTGTGTGGGGAGGAGACGCCTCTTCCCTCGTCTTCAGAAGAAATCAGCGTCGTATTCACAGACCCGTCGAACGACGTCTGAAATATAAAGGGCTACGGGGCAAGATGGCGTCAAATAAGGGCTTTGAATGCTAATGTCAAATTTTAACTTCCGAAGCTCGACGTCAAAAATTCTGACCCTTTTTCCTCTGGTAGGCGTTTTCTGACTGACCACGGTGTCT